>VDFB02139444.1:0-14631 GCA_007258455.2 Sequoia sempervirens | reverse complement strand
CTAGAATAAAGAGTCCAAAGACGCTTATCCCTCTTGAAAACTACCTCGTGATGCTAAGATTGCGAGTAAGATCATACGGTAATTCCAATGTTTAAGATGAATGGGGATAGGCTCTGTGGTATGGATGTGATTTGCTGGTTATGACAAGGGGACTTATGCTAGGCTCGTTCAATTCACAATGAAGGTTTGGACAATGAAGCTCTATTACTTGGGTCATGGATCAAAGAAACTAAAAAGGGAGAAGGGTTCAGAAGCACTAATCTACTCCTAAGAATCCAAGAGACGGTATTGACTCGGTGAAACCAAAACTAAACTTTGTTTCGCCACGCAGGGAACGCGCCAACTACGCAAAGCCAGTGCAATCTTCAAGGGAGAGTTGTGTTTATGATTTTCACGTCATGAATAACTACCATCGAATCGAACAAATTTATTCAGACAGAAGTTAAGAATCCACAAAGTAAGCTCAAGCTAACTTTACGCATTGAACGAAAATCATCCGTTCAAAGAAAGTATGAGCAAAAAGTTTCACCATAAATCAATACTTATCAAATCTTGCATTCATCTAACATACATGAAAAGAAACCTAAACTACGATGAGGGATAAGAACCATGCCAACTCCAAAATAAGGGAAGCAATCACCATCAGAACAATGCATGCATTACTTATTACTTTGGCAATCTTACAACAGTTGCTTATCTCAACATGTTTTGCAACATGCTCCCATGCTTTACAAATGAGGGGTTGAGCTCAATTTATAGGCTCCCCAATTACAATTTGACGGCCAAGATTGATTTGGAATCAACGGCCAAGATTACAAATAAAACCCTAATTAGGGTTTGCTACCCTTCGACCAATAAGAAAATTGCATTCGAGGACACTTGTCCTTCTTGCTAAATATGAACCAATAGATAAAATAGAAAGTTGTTGCATGTTGATTTGGAATGATTTGATTGGTCGGAAGATGACGAGGCGCCACCTTGGTCGTTCTGGATGTCTTACTTGGTCACTTTGTTCATGTTCTTGCCTTAGAATATTTTTTATGCCAATGACTTTATCGATTGTGCTTCGATCTTGGATGACTTTGGCTTCTTCTTCTCACCTCGCCTCGGAGCACCTGTTTAGACTGGAAGCCCTTAAATCTTTCTTTCCGGATTGCTTTGGAATTCCTTCAAGTGCCAATTCAATGTTGAGCGCGTGGAGGAGAGGCAAGCATACAAAGGTGATGTAGCAAAGATTTCTTTTCGTTCAGCCCTCCTTGAATAATCGGTTCTTTCTTTGTTCAGACCTCCTTTGCCTTGTGTAGTCATCCACCTGCAGTAAAACAAAACAAATTTATTTTAGATAACTTTTCAAGATAAGCTTTGAAAGATTTTTACATATTTCATTTTCAAGCTTCTAATTCTCTTTCCGTCCAATTTATTTGGCCATATTTTCTCGCCCTTTCCCAAAATTTATCTCGCCATGTCCAGTTTTATTTAGCCACAAATATTTTTTCGTCCAACATTCCTCTAGCCACGTCCAATAATTTTCTAGCCATGTCCAATAATTTTCTAGCCATGACTTGTCTCTTGCTATGTCCGATTTTATTTGGCCATCGTCCAAAATTATTTGGCCATTATCCTCTTTTGTTGGCCATATTTTCTTGCCGTCCGATTTTATTTGGCCATGAACTTCTCTTGATTTTCGACAATTTTCTTGCCATGTCCAATTTTATTCTAGACACGTCTAACATTCCTTGGCCATGACTTGTCTCTTGTCCAAAATTATTTGGCCATTGTCCAATTTTATTTAGCCATTTGCTTGATTTCTTCATCGTTTCCATAGCCATGGCGATAATTTTCTTTGGTCACTTGGGCAAAGTGCCATGCATATCTTAGCTTTCCAAAGGTTTGGACTTAGGCAAATTTTAATTTTTTACACTTTTTAACATACGGCAGACTTTGTCTATAATTTGGCAACCTTCATCTCTCACATCCAAGGCGGACTTGCTTAGCTTTGTTGCCACTTCTTCAATGTCTATGGCGGACTTTGTCTTATGGTTAGCCATCTTTAGACAAATTCTTCTTTCAAAGGGGCGGACTTTAGCATTTCTTTGGTTACTTTACTTTGTCTTTGTCCATGCCTTATCCATTTTTCCCTTCTATCTTGGGCGGACTTTCCACCTTTTGTTGCCATTTTGAAACTACCTAAGGCGGACTTCATGCATTTCCAAGCCATTTGCCTTGGTTGAAGGGCGGACTTGGCTCTCTTGCTTGACATTAGACCTTTCCACTTGGGCGGACTTAGGCAAATTTCTTGCCATTTATAGGGCGGACTTCAGCCTCTTCTTTGCCACTTGCTAAGGCGGACTTGCTTACTTTGGTTGCCATTTGGCATTTCTTTCAAGGGCGGACTTGACTGTTTTTCTAGCCATTTACCCCATTCTCCTTGCCATTGTACACTTAAACATAGGCAGACTTTACCAGTTTTCAGGCCATTTCATGCTTTGGAGGGTGGACTTCAGCCGTTTGAAAGCCACTTAATGCTTGGACAGGGCGGACTTTGGGTCTTTTCTTGCCACTTCCTTTTTGTATTTGTCCATGCCTTAGACCTTTCATCTTTTTTCCATGGGCGGACTTTGGTCTTTTGTCTGCCATTCATAGGGCGGACTTGGCTTAGGAGCTTGCCATTTACTTTCTCTTGCTGGGCGGAGTTTGACCTTATGCTTGCCAACTGACTTCTTGAAGAGGGCGGACTTTGGGCTTTGGTTGGCCATTGCCTCCCTTCCTTAAGACATTTTCTTCCTTTTCCATGGGCGGACTTCCTTGATCTGCTCGCCATTGGACCTCTTTAGCTGGGCGGAGTTTCGCATATCTTTGGCCATACATAGGGCGGACTTTGGCCTCTTGTTGACTATTGCCTCTTTTCCTTAGGCAGATCCCTCTTCCTCCATGGGCGGACTTGCTCTATCTGCTTGCCATTAGACCTTTGTCATGGGCGGACTTTCACCATTGGACAGATTTTTATGCCATTGACATCTTTGACAGAGGCGGACTTGACAGGTTTCATTGCCATTGCCCAGATTTTCAGACCATTGATCAAATTTTTTATGCCATTGACATTTTGGCTGAAGGTTCTTACTATTCATTCTGTACTTAGGCGAATTTATTAGTTTTCTCCATGACTGTGCTCAGATTTTCCATGAATTGTTCAGATTTCTTCACAATTTTCCAGATTTTTTGACGGATTTCATCAAATCTTCAACCATTTTTAGTGCTTTTACCAGATTTCTCTGTGATTTTCCAGAATTTCTCACCATTTTCGAATGAATTTTCCAGGTTTTTGAACTTTTTTGTGATTTTTCCAGATTTTTACCAAAATTTCAAAAAATCTTCGAATCGATTTTCTGAGAGTTTCGTTGCTCGTTTCGAACTTCTGAGTGCGTTTTCGAAACTCGTGGCCCTTTTAAAAATAGAAAATTTCTAAAAATAGAAATTTTCCAAAAATAGCAACTTTCCAAAAATAGACCCTAAAAAATAGGGATCCTAGAATTGCCCAAAAGTGCCAAAAAAGTAGGTCCTAAAAATAGGGGCCCGGTGAGAACCCTAAAATACCCTGGAAGTGTCGCAATCAACGTAAACGACAATGATCTTCGCCTCCCGTGTCCTCTAAGCCATGGTGACGTGCTTATTCAGCTGATCTAGGGCAAACTCACTCTGATTTGATTCGCACGGTCCAAAATTAAGAGACTCACTGCAAAAAAGATCGGTGATAAGCAGCTATACCAAGACAAAACCAAAAGCTAAAAGTAATTAGGCGGGTCCTATTTGCAATAAAGTATGTGCGCGTCGCTAAATACTTCCCAAGGATTGAAGCTATCCTTCAATTACCTGAAGCCACATGGGAGAAGAAGCTCGTATTTAAGAAAGAAGATCACTGGCTGATGAATATATGGTGCCAAGACTTTGACAACCGGAAGGAGAGGTTGGAGCAAATTTTGAGCAGGGTGGATCCGAATATTGAGTGGATCAAGCGTCCGCACGCCCGGATATCTTAGTTTAATGACGGTGATATGCCCACTGCAGGTAAAATGCATCCTTAAAAGATAAAGCCTCTACTCTGTGAAAAAGATGAAAGACGCGTGATACCGAGATATCACAACGAATTCCCGAAGTTTTGCTGCTCCGCGTTTCTTCGACCAATCAGAATCTGTTTCAGAGACTGGGCGCTCAAAATATGATGAAGATTGGAAAAGGTTGGAAGAAAATGCAAAGGAGTGGAGCTACCAGGAATTGCGATGTGAAGTCATCGAAATAGACAAACTCTAGGAGGTCGTCCTCAAGTTCATCGAATACATAGCCTCCGAGGGACAAGAAGACAACCCTACCAAAGATGAAGTAGCCAAGAGTACGTTGTTCTAGTTGCTAAAAGACAAAAAGAGCTACAAAGGCTAATGCCTAGAAGACTAAATAGGTAAAACAAAAAATGTAATTTTAAATCAGATCTATTTGGTAGAACCCTATTTCTTTTGTAATGAATCTTGGCCAATAATAATACAGTTCTAATCTTGGGCCATTCATTTAACTTTTTGGAAAACTGGCAATAGGCTATCTCTCATTTGCAAAAAAGTGGATGAGTTGCTGTGCCATACAAGCAAATTTATATAGTGCTACGACTTGTATTTTCTTGGTTCTCTATGTTACTTGATCTCTACCTTAAATGTTACGCTTGACTTAGGATTTGATTGTTGTTTAGTTAGTCAGCTCTTATTTCTTGGATAGATCTTTAGGAATGTCAAGGTGATTGCAGAAATTTCTGCCATGTTGATTTATTTTTGTCCATACTTTTGCCGCTTTGGTCGATGGTAGATAGCTGTGCAAAGTTAGTTTGGGATTAAATTCAAAGTTGCTCCAAACATTCATCTTTGATTCATACATGTATGTGGTGGATGAAGGATAAAATATTTGCAGACCTTAGAAGATAGCACAATTTCCATGATACTGTGAAATCTCTGGTTAAGTGGGATATTGTTTTAAGAGATTGTCCATTGCAAGAACTCCATTGTCACTATTCATAGCTAGTTGCAGACTTAGGAACTTTCCCTCTTCTTTGCCTTCTTTTCTTTTTTTTAATGACTGATCTATGCTAAGGTTCATTGCACATTGTAAAGCCAAATCCAACAACAAAATGGAGTCTAAGACTGTTGTTTGAACCTACAGCCAATGCATGACAGCTTTCCATCCTATGAACTCCATTTCAATATTCAGCTTCCATGCTTCATATCCGTGCTTTGTATTTCCTGTAAGACCGCCTCAGATCTCCCAAAGCAAATCGCATCAAACTACTCGGGAGATGGGCACTTTCATGACCTCGAAGTGTCCAGAGACCTTGATAGTGTTCTCGCAATCCGGCCGTAGAAGATTGTCTTTCAAGAGAGGTAGTGCACTCTACGCATCAGCCTGTGGTTGAGAAGTGCATAAAACACCACTGTCAGCTTCTAAATTCGTTTTCCATTTGCTCCTTTCTTGTGTGGTCTTGGTTGTGGTTGTTGTTTTGGGCTATTCACTTTTTCTCTCTCTAAGGCTCTCAAGGTTCTTTGGCTAACCATCAACTATTTTTCTCCCTCAAGCTGGCAAAATCATGCTCTGATACCACTTGTAATGTTCCCTAATTGGACGTGCCCTAAATTTTCCCTAATTCCTTAATTTAACTAACAAAGGGGTCAGAGAGTATCTTTCACCTGATTGAAGTCCTACACACAGATTAGAACCATTTACCACAATCAAACTGATTAGCAGATTATAATCATTTACAACAATAATACTAATTAGCAGATTATCATAATTAAATATTAGTAAACTCACGACCAACCATTAATTCAATCACAAAGCATTTTAACATCCTTGGAGGGTTCAACCATAGGAGAGTGCCTAGGACCCATCTTGCCAACCATTTCCCTTTCTCTATGATTTGGCCTAGGACCCATCAATCATGACTCGATGGGGTGCCTAGGACCCATCTTGCCAACCATTTCCCTTTCTCTATGATTTGGCCTCTTGTGCTGATTCACCATGATGGAGGGGTGAGATTACAACGGGTGCCCTGAAAATGCCATCTCTCCTAGGCCCAAGGTGCTGTACCATTGGTACCCCAAATGGTACCCCCTTGGCCTCCTTAGGACTACTTGGTCCCCCATCGTGGGACAGCTGCACAAAATTAATTTATTATTTTTGACTGAAAAGATGCAGACCTTTATTCCTTTTATCTAATCAGATTATTGCTGACTTAATGTATGAATGTTATTGATTTTCAGATTGAGTCAGCTTGCATGTTGTCTCTGCATTGAATTGTTCACCCTTCATACCATGATAGGGCTGAGGGTCATAACTTTAATAAGGCTGAGGGTCATAACTTTTCAAGATATGAATTTGCCAAGGAACATGACTCCTTGTTAATGTCTTCTTAATTGCAGATAGGAATAATTAATTTGATTAACATTATTCCTTGTGAAATCGCTCATTTATGAAGTCCACCACCCTTAGTTATTATTATCTTGATTGCTGTTTTAAGAGAGGCATCTTTTGGGTTTGAGCATTATTTAATTTAATTGCATCCACTTCATTAAATAATCGCATCCTTTAATTAAATAATCGCTTCCTTTTATTTCTTTTCATCGCTGCCTTGTGAGGGCGACTATGGTTTATAGCGATCTGGTTCTGCTTCAACCTGTGTTTGGATTTGAAATTTGCGAGGGCATGACATCATAATTGTCCATTCATTTTTTGACGGTTCATACATCCTTTCATCAATATCATTCTCACTATAATTCCTAGTTTCATACAACATCATCATTAGAATGAAAATCTTGCTCTAACATTTCTATGATTTTGTGCATTCTTCTAAGTTTGCATATGATAGTTTGAGAAGGTTTAAAATAGCTTCTCTACTCATTTCTACCCCACTAGAAGATTTTTTCCTTTCTTCACTAGGGATCATTGTAGTTGACCTCAAAGTTTCGGCTCCATTTGTATCCTTTATTCCATATTTAGCTATTCCTTGAGCATGAGCTGTATACAATATTTTATCCGCACCTACAAGTAGATTAATATCTTTTGTTTTATGAATACCATTGGGGGTCTTGGCAGTAGTAACTAAAGATTAGTCAATCAACTAGTGTTGGGGACACACATTCTTTGATCAAGAGGATTGCCCATTAATCTATTCGACTTTTGAGCATTCATCTGCCTTATGCTCTACCATAAGGCAATTCTAGCAATGAAAATAAATTTTCACATGATTTAATAGTTGATTCCAGATTTCCTTACCTATTTTAAACTTTATTTATTTTGGTAGGACCTAGCTCATATCCATTTCTACAAGGATCCTCATAGAAGCCATAAGATTAAGTCTACAAGTATTTGGGGACATAGCAATAAACTTACTCAATAAATCTCCAATCTTTTTTCAAAGTAGAATGCATCCAAAAATGAACTGGTAGATTCAAGAGCCTTTCCTAGATTAGAGATATCCTAAATTTTATGAAAGGATTAAAACTAGGAAACCACAGTTTTAGGTATAAAGAGGCATCCCTTCAATTCCATGGCCCTATTTCTAATATCTTGTTCTTGTCTATCAAAGAGTCACAAAGTCAAGCCACCACAAAGAAACCTTGCACATTGGGGTGGATGACCATAGATGCTTCCAAGAAGGGTTGTCATGTTTGCTCAATCCATTGGTTCAACTTTGGAAGTGAAGGCCATAGAGAATTGAACCTTCCTATTAACCCTATTTTTGAGTAATGCTCCATCTCTACTATTTATTCCTCTTTGAGCTCTGAGAAATGCTATTTCGAGATTACCAATCCCTATCTTCTCCAAATTTGTATCTTGTTTCCATGCCATCAAGCTCTCCTTTCCCTTGGCATGCTTGCTCACTATTTGTGTAAGATGGCCCATACATTGCATTATAACTGATCTGGTCACTTGAGAACAATACTTGTCTGCATTTCCCTTCTCCCTACATCTTCTTTGGAGTGATTGGCACAACATTTTTACCAACTAGAAGGAGCTCCTGAAGAATGCTATTGTCTTCCTTTCCAAGCTATGATCCTGCCCATCCTTGTCCATAAGCAAGACTTTCTCCTCACCGATGGCTTTTTCCTGCTCAAGCTCCACAACTGCATCGTGCTTATGTGGCAGCAGATTGCAGAGCTGCAAATATGCTTTAGGGTTACTTCAGTATCTTTTAAATTCACTCTCCATCCAAAGAATCTAACTCTTTTTATATTATGTTAACTAAATCTTTTATTGATTAATTTTTTTTTTTTTTATCTCATTTCATTTATTCTCCAAGTTGAAATTCATGGTATACATATTCTAGTGAAATGTCCCCTTTGGGATATTCTTTAAAACAAAAATATTTTCTCTAAATATCGCAATAGTTTTATCCAAGATTAAGAAATTTATGATGATAATCAAATCAATAAATCATAGCCTAATACCCAAGGAGTCAAATTGTGAATTCCCCAGCAAACTTTGCAAATCTGCCGAATTCAAGGACCTTATCCCTAGAATGACAAAAGTAGGAAAAGACCCTGTCCCTGCAAACCTTAGCTCACTCAATGAGCCTGGACCCTGTCCAGTTTGCAACTAACCTAGAATTAACAATTGATAGCTTGATGTATTTGCTAGACTATTGCTGATTAATATTTCTTGATAGATTTACACTTCAATCCATTAATAATAATCGTATGCTTTAATCAATGATTGCTGTTTGAATCTATTTTCTGCAGTATAATTATTAATGTTGATGTTTATTGGACAGCGTCGATTGCATCTTCCAGTTCAGATCAAAGCAATTTAATTATAGCCTATTGGCTATTTAATTGGTGAAGAATGATTTCATGATTGGGCCACGTCACTTGCTAAATATAAATTAATATTTGTTTATTATTGAGATGAGGCACGCTTATTCTTGGAGGCGCGATTCTCTATGAAGGCCGACTTATTGTTTGTAAAGACATGCCTCTTGCTTGAGGCCGACATGATGATATTGAAAGGGTTGCGTCTCCTTCCATCCATTGTGTATATATTACCATTCCTTGCTCTCATTCGATCATTCACTCATTCACATTCATCTCATTGATAACTAGTGCGAAGTTATTCATTCTAAGTGCGAATTGTTCAGATTGGCATTTGTGGAGAAGTGCGAATCATCTAAGAGGCAGCGATTTCTGTAGAAGTGTGTCTTGTTATCATTCAGTGAATTACTTCATTCTATTGCTGTGTTTGCATCAGTTTGTGATGCCTCTTATTGGCCTTCATATCGGCCTTTGTAAAGAAGACATTTGTGTTTACATTTCAATATATAAGTGATATATTGTTGCTAGGTTTTTCTCCCTCAAGAGGAGGGTTTTCCCAGGGTATTTGCTGTGTTCTTATTGTCTGATTTTGAATTAAATTCTGTGCATTAAATCTGATCTTAAAAATAACATGGTATCAGAGCAGGTTTGAGGAGATCGTGATCAGATTTGTCCTTACAGCAATACTCTATTCTCTTATTTATATTTCTTTGTCTATCTATACTTCAGTCAAGATGGTGAATGGGCTTAAAATTGAGGATAGACTCGAGGGTTCATCCAACTTCACATCATGGAGATTCAGGATCATGTTTACCTTGCAAGAGAATGACTTGGGTGAGTTTGTGGAGTCCAATGTTCTTGAACCTGAGGAGGAAGAAGAAAAGTTGTAGTGGAAGAAGAAAGATATCAAGGCAATGAAAATGTTGGTTGATTCCGTTAAGGATCATATCTTTCCTATTGTCTCTAAGTTGGAGACGACAAGAGACATGTTTAAAACATTGAAAGAAATGTACGAAATCAACAATACCAGCCGGGCACTTGCACTGAAGCAACAACTACACCATGTGAAAATGGCGAAAGGAGAATCAGTGATTGCCTACTTCATGAGGATTTTGGATTTGAGAGATCAGCTCTCGACAATTGGCCATGTGGTTGACGACAAAGACTTGACCATGCTTGCTCTCAATGGTCTTCCTTTGTCTTGGGAATCCTACATTCAAGGAATCAGTGCAAGATCAAAAATGCCTAAGTTTGATCGTCTAAGGCCAGACTGCATTCAAGAAGAATCAAGGTTGGTGGCTAGAGGCGTTGGTCAAAGTTCAAACAATGAAGATATTCATGTTCTCGCCTCCCAAGCTTCGAAGAAGAAAGGAAAAGATGGAAAGAAAGGATTCTTCAAGAGGAGTCAAGATAAGGGAAATGATGGTGCACCCGCTTTCAAGAAGAAGAGAGACATGTCCAAGATCCAATGCTTTAGGTGTGATAAGTTTGGCCACTTTGCTAAGTGTTGATGTGATTTTTGTGACCGCACCAATCAGCAGAACAAAGTATCCGAAGGCTACTCCATTCTTTCTTGATCAAAGAATTCCGTACGCTAAGATTGCAAGAAAGTTCGTACGTTCAACTCCAAGGTTCCGAAAATGCTATGGAATACCCTCAGTTGGTTCGTTGTGATTTGCTGTTTACACGAGGGGACTTACACAATTGTTCACCAGTTCCTGGCAACTGATAGCAGGTTAATGATGGAAGGGGATTTTCGTGTATAGGACGAATAATTTGGCTTTAAGTTTTCTATACTAACCAGGAATAAACTGAATTGAAACGAGTGTAGGGTTTAAGAAATTTATGTTATATCTAAAGATAGGATGCAGAATCAATTTCGGCAGACTTCAACCAAACTTTGCTTTGCCTCATGTTGGACAACTCACACAAAGTCGGTGCAATCTTCAAAGGAGTAGCGAAAGGTATTCAGATTACAACTCAACATGCAAGTACCATCAGGACGACGCATACAAACACGTGAATCACAATCGAAGTTAAGCTTGTAATGTTTTCCAATTGACCACACAAGGAAAACTTGCCGTCAGCAAGTTGTAGTGGTATGGATTATTACGAAATTGCCTTGATCAACACCACAAATCCACAGCTAACATCTACTTGCATGAAAATAAAAATTACTCTAATTAAAGCTACTACTTGACATAGAAGGGATGAAGAAATCTTGCTAGCTGCTCATAACAAAGACGAATTCACCATCAATGAAAGCTTCTTTTTATTATGATAGTTTTCACAACAATCTCTTACAAAGTTTTCAAAGGAAAACTTTCCTTCAACAAACTATGCTAAGCTATCAAACTATGCTAAGCTACCACAACTATTAGTCTCTTTGCTCTAGTCTCTGATCTCTAATCTAATGATACAAATGAGGGGGGATGCCCCTTTTATAGTTGGCCAAGTCCAACGGACGGCTCAGATTACAATCAGATGGATGGCCCAAATTGTGCCACCTCAGCCCTAACCCTAAAAACTGCCACCAAGAAGAGTGGGGTAATAAATGAGCAATTAATGTCCATCTTCTAGAATGCCCTGTCCATAGACGCATTCGCATTGTTCTTGTTCCAACTGCAAACTGGATGAGTCTGGTCGCCATCGCTTCAGTTTCTTGAATGGATATGGTGGGCACGTTCTCGACCTAACTTCAAGCTTCTCGATCTAACTTCAAGCCTGTAACCTCTTTCTCTTGCTCGACGATGATTTTCCTCCTTGATGTTGTTCTTCAACTTTGAAATACTTGATGGTGACCATTAACGCTTGGGTTTCCATCTTTTCCTCCATCCTGATCTTGAAATATTTTCTTATCTGCCACTTGAGTTGAGCACATACTAGGTCTCAACGCTTAGCCATTTCTTCCAAGTATTCGCTTCATCTCCCCAAGTCATCATGCTTTGGCCTTAGTGTTCACCTTGCAAAACAAGCAACAAGAAGAGCATCAGAACACTTCATAATATGAACTCACCTTACTTGATTTTCATACTTTAACTCCAAGGTCTGAGTGATCTCCGGATTTGATAGGGTTCATCGTTTTTCTCTAGCCAACTTTGCTTTCTTCATGATTTTTCAACATCTATAGGATGGGGCGTATAACACCTGTGCATCATATTTCAATGCCTTAGACAAATTTCATCATCCTCAAGGGCGTATTTAAGAGATGCATTTTAAAATCATCTTTTGAAAGTGTAAACTTCAACTGCATCTTCTTCAAGAAATTTATTTCACAAGCTGAGGTGTTGACAAATTTGATTTTATTCATCTTTGGCTCAAGAAGACTATCTTAACGAAGAATTTGAGCAAATTCACCTAGGCAATCAACTTCAAATTCATCAGCCAAGGCATTTTATTTCAACATCTTTTTCCCTTCTTGCCTAAGAAATTTTTTCAAATTTTTATTTAGGAAATTTCATTATTCAAGTGCCCATCAAAATCTTCATCCCGAAGTCCTTGGCGAGTTGTGGAGAATTTTAGAATCCATTCCTTGTCGAAGATGTCCGATACCTAGAAGAAAATTCCCTTCAGAAAGCTTCAAATCCATGGGTCTACAAATGAAGGGGTACTTTTAATTTTTTTTAATTTTAACCTTAGAAAAATATTTTTCAATCAAATTTATTCTTCATTCCTCATATTTGGGCATACTTTTTTGCTTTGCCTTGACAATTTTCTTCAATCTCATGAAGCCGGCACATTCTGAGACCTTCTCGCCAATTTTATCCATGCCTTAGTGAATTTCACCACCTTACAAGCTTGGGCGTATTTTCTTTAGGAGGAGAAATAAATTTCAACACTTAGAAATTTTTTAAATCTTATCACAAGCATGGGCGCATTTGAGGGGTCAAGGAGGATTTTCAATACTTAGCACGTTTTTCTCAGAGCTAACATCTTCAATACTCTGGGTGCATTCTACATGTCAAGCAGGAATTAACACTTAGAAAATTTTACTCCACTTCACTTAAACTTGGGTGCATTTAGCATGTGGTGAAGGATTTAACTTCCAACACTTAACCACTTTTCAACATTCTTCAAAGCCAAAGAAGTTGGGCGCATTTGGGACCGCAAGGAGGAATTTTGACTTCAATGCCTTGGTAACTTTTCTCCATCTTCACCTTCATCTTGGGCGCATTTAGCATGTGGTGAAGGAACTTTGACTTCAACGCCTTTGGAATTGCCTTGACCCCACTTCTAACATGGGTGCATTTTGATACCCCTGCAGGAAGTTTCTAACACTTAGTTTTTTTTTTTCTTGATGTCTATTGGTAGTTGGGCGCATTTTGGGGTATGAGGAGGATTTATCAACATTTGAAATTTTTCTCCATCACCTCCTCAAGCTGAGGGCGCATTTTGGGGGTGGTGAAGGAATTTACAAACACTTAGAAACTTTTATCCACCTAGCAACTTGAAGATGGGCGCATTTCATGACCCCAGTAGGAATTAGCAACACTTAAACAAATTTCCTTCCTCCTTCCTGAAGTTGGGCACATTTAGGGGTTCCAGGAGGATTTAACTCCAAACTTCACTTATTTTCCATCACCACTGAGCAAGTTGGGCGCATTTTGTGGGTCTAGGAGGATTTAACTCCAGACTTAGATGTTTCTCAGCTTGCTCGTCCTTATTTACTTTATTTAGTAAGCCCTCTAATTTTCATACGTCTGAAACTTGGATTGATCTGGAATTTGCGCCACAGGATCCTCACAACCTATTTGATCTGTCCATATTGCCATCTCGAGCTGACTTACTATTTATAACCGGTTTCTGAAGGTGCTTTACTATTTATAGCACTTATTTTGAGACCTCCACAACTACGTTTGACTTGAAATTTGGATGACGTGATCCTTATCGGTAGACTTGCCTGTGCACACTGGGGCTTGTTGCTGACTTACTATTTATAACCTGTTTCAGAAGTGGCTTACTATAAATAGTAAGTGCTCCGATTGCCTTCAAATTTTACCGGTGGATAGCTTGGACACTGATCGCAGTGGGATACATCGGTTTTCAAAAATTCTAGCATTTTACCCCTTATTTTAGGCCTTGAAGCTGGAAACCCTAATTTTACTTGCATGTTGCTTAAACGATTTCTGTTTGACCCCGTTTTTGTTGCACTTTGCTCTGTTCGTGATACTGAGGTGCTGGGCAGCTGCCGAAATGGTCCTAAAAATAGCAAGTCTCTGAAAAGTGATCATCTTTCCTTGCATGTCACATCACTGCGTAGGTCTCAGAAAACCCAGAAATAATCTTCAAATATGCATTGAAAAACTTTGCATATAAACCCTAAAAATAGCTTCCAAAGACGACATTTGCTAAAAATAGAAAGTTGTCCATTTCGGCTCAAAACTTGTAGGCAAGTAGCTTAACATGTTAAGGATGCAGTGTAATGATCAAAATTTCAAAAGTGCTGAGAGAACGCCCTGAATTGAACACTTACTAAAAATAGTAAGTTTTCGGAATTTGATGAAATTTAGCTGGGATCCTGCTGGAAGCTTGCTGACTGTATTACTGAGCTCAGATTTCAACTTATTCACTCCATTTGACCTCAAATTGGCTGGAAAATAGAAACCCTAAATCTTAGACTTAGCCAAAATTTTACATTGAAGCTCAAAGATGGGCACACCCCAAAAAGGCATACAACACAGAGAGAGAGAGAGAGAGAGAGAGAGATAAAACCAAAGCCAAAAGACAAGGAACGGAGAACAGGGGCTGCTTACATTTTGAATGGGGTAATGTGTGAAAGGTCACAACACTA
>VDFB02139442.1:0-107743 GCA_007258455.2 Sequoia sempervirens | reverse complement strand
AAAAACAATTACCAAAAAATATGCGCCACATCCAGACATGAGTCCTCTACTTATATCTAAAATATTATAAAAAATATTATCATTTATTGTGGTTAGGGTGGTCAGACAGACACCTACTTCTTATTTTTTTGAAATTTAAGTACTACTTTATTGAAATTTAAATTTTCACCAAATAGACTTCAAAAATAAAATAAACTTAGTAGTTTAGAAACTACATTCAATTTGCCACAAATTCTATATTTTACATATTTTTGAAATAATATAGATAACTTGTTCAATTTTTTATGTCATGTTGTCTAACTCTGATTTTTTTGAATTTTTATTCACTTAAAGGCTTATTTTTTCCATGATGATCCTGCACATACCCTTACAACCGAAGAATTTGGAAATGTCCACATTAACCTAGAAAAACTTGCTAGTGATTATGAAGCAGTGGATGAAATGGAGAAAAAATCTTTCTTAAACATAATAGTTCAGGATAGAAACAAATTGAAAGGTGATCATAAGCCTCCTTGTGATTTGAAAAATTTTAAACCATGGGTTCAGGATACAATTTCCATGCTAGCATTTTGCCTCACACTAGATAGCAATTTGGAACTGGGTGTATGCCTCCTTGAAATGGTGTATAATATCAATTATGGTGTTGAACATGTCAAATATAAATTTATTGAGCACATTGTAGAATCCATGCATAAACAATTTTTAATGATTAAAGGAGGTTCCACCAAGACATTTAGATTCACAACCTACTTGTGCTATCTTTTTCTATTGAAATTCAAAGGAATGTTTCATACCAACAAGCTTCAGATTTGACCCTATAGTAATCCTGAAGAAAAAAAAATGGCTCTAGTATATGAACGGACCACTCTTATAAGGATGCATGATTCTTGAAGGAACTATAGTCATTTTGTAGACTACTTTTTGGCTCCATTGCATCAAGCAATTACAAATACTCCAATGCCTAGATTGCCTATGTCATGTAGAAACTGCATTCAACTAGGAAAATAAATACAATTGGCTGATTGGTATTTAATGGAAGAATATATTGTGCTAAGATTTTATGGATCGGGAATACAACCATACAAACTTCCAATACATGTGACAGAAAGGGTTTTTGCTTTGAAATATGTAAGGAAAATGTAGAGTACTGATGAACTGCACTTTACTAGTCAGCAAAATAAGACCTTATTTCCTTCTTTACCTTTTTCATGTCGAGGGATCATATTCGAGAGAAAAACATTTAGTGTGGCACATAATCTTTTGAATTTTTTTGATTTTGATGCTATCTGTCACTGACAGTATGATCCATGTGACACCATTAAATCAATGATTGTGCTCAATAAATGCTGCAAGTAGAATTCAACATGAAAGTAAATCCTTGCTCGAAAATTTGAGAAACAAGGATTCTTGGGATGAGGTCAAAATTGCAATGGAGAAAAGTGCTACTGAGATTGGTATTTCTTTTGAACAATTGTTAGTAGAAATTACGGCATTGCATCAAAAGACAATCAGGAGGTATAATAATTTTTATCAAAAAAGTGCTAAACCATGTAGTAGAGTAAAAATGTCAGGTTCTCTAGAGAAGGAAGTTACAGAAAAAAATTGGTCACGATAAAAAATTACTGCCTTTTGGTCTATGAGGAAGGAGCTAGGTGAACCAAGAGCTCTTGTAGAGTATGGAGATAATGAAGAAGATAGCGAGTTTAGCAAATTGTGGAATAATGAGCATCCAGATGAACAAGAAGATAAAGAAAGTGATCATGAATCTAATGATGATAGGGAAGAAAGAAGCCATGTCAATTTCAAACTTGGTTTAAGTGAGACCCTAAAAGAAGCATATACTACTGGAGCAGTCATAGCTGAAAAAATGGGTTATGAAGGTGGTCTTTTGGGATCCCAAAGACAAGGCCCTTGGACGGTAGTAGATGTAGAGCATAAAGCAAGTGATTTTTCTGACCTTGGGATTGGAGGTGAAAAAGTAGACCTAGGGCATACAAAACAATTTGTTAGAGTTTCAAATCCTCATCCTCATGGTCAGACACAATCACAACTAGGACATGCCTCTAGTGACGATGGTATGGGTAGTTGTACTAGTAGTGGTCAACATGTGCTACAACAACAAACTACACAAAAGAGGACAACAATACAATATACCACAGAAACACCAGGTGATCAAAGCATACAAAAGAGGCAAAGGATTTTGACAGGTCCAAGTCACACTACTAGTGGATCCACCACAAAGAAGTTATTTCCAAGCACCCCCCAAGTGCCAGTTAGTCTGGCTGCGACATCATTAGCAACTGCAAGTACTACTACTCCTATTCCTTCGCCATTCAAGCATTATGTTGTTCCCGTGGCCCTAGGTTTTGATTACATTGAAGAGTTTAAAAAGAAATCGGACATGAATAAAAAAGAAAAGAAGTAACTAATGGAGAGTGCATCTGTCGTAACTTCAAAGCTTGCCACAACCATGGTATTACCCACATTTGACACAAATAAAGAAATCATGGAGTACACATTTTTTGTTCCCACAATTCAAGACAAACCAGGAAATCAAATGGCTCGATCTGAATTCCAGGTGATCAATATTCAATTGGATTTATTTGGACTTAGAAATATTGACAAAATTAATGTATCAAAGAAGAACAATGAATTGGTGTACACATCATTGCTAAAGCAAGATAAAGAGAAAAAAAGTTGTAGACTCAAATTGAAAAGTTATAGGCAGACATAGCAAATGAGAAAACAAAGAGGAAAGCAGCAAATAACAAGAGCAATGAATTAGAAAAAAGAATAAAAAAATCTACCTCTGCATCAACAAGCAAAGAGGATAAGCAGAATGAGACTGTAGTGAATGAATTGAAGAATAGGCTAGATGAGAGCAACAAGAAATATGATGAGGAAAAATCCACTTCAGAAAAACTAAGAGTAAGCATTGTGAATGGAAATGCATAGTGGGAACAAAAATTGGAGAAGGAGAGAAAAATAAATGAAAGATTGGTGGTAGAGGTGATGGAAGCAAAAAATGAAATTGAGACTTGTCAAAATAAGTTATCTGCATTTTGTAGAGAGATAATGAATCATATGAAACAAAAGATTTGGGATGAAATAATGCAGAGGATTGATCATTTGTGTGACATGTTTCAATTGACTGATGCTATCAGACAACATCATAAGAAGCTCATTAAATATTTAGTGGACAACAAAAATGTGTTGGCATTAGAGAAATCTGCAAAAGAAATTCAACAAATAGTCTACAAAGCCAGTGACAATGTTTTGAAATCAAAAGGGATTTCTAATTGGCTTACTACATCAATGGCGTTGTCATCTATCATTGAAAAGTGTATGAGAATGTGTGAAACAAAGGAATATTTGAATTTGGTTGCAGATAGGATGAAGAAGGTGGATGGAAAGGTAAGGAACTTCACAGAACTTGGTTTGCTAGAGGTTTTTGAGACAAATGAGCGATTCATTGGAAAGAATGATTTCAAAAAGAAGATGGAGGATGCAATGAAGATTGATTTGGGCCAGTTTCCTCAGAACCCAGATGTGGCAAACTACTTGGATTCTTTCAAACCATTGCTAACCTTGAATGTAAAATTGATTGAAGAATGCAAGACAGGTTCCAATTTGAATCATGAATTGTTAACAAATCTTTAAGTCAAACAGTATCAGCTAGAACAAATGACAATTCCAACACCTGAATAGTGGAAGTTGCTAGAAAAGGTGTTGCAGTGATTTGATTTTTGATAATATGGGTTTTCAAGTTCCAACTCAGCTCTATGTAGAGTTGTCTTTGTTCCAACTCATACTTCAGTAATGTGTCAATGTTAAATAATAAATTATCTGTATTATTTATGTTTTTATTTGAAGAAAAAGTCTGATAGTGGTTTCAACTACTAGATACACTTCAAATGATTGTTGATGTTCATACATCTTATATGCTACTAAGACTATTGCTAATATGTTATTAAGCATTGAACTGAGTGATGAATCACTTAGTACATGTTCAAGTTTTACTTTTAACACAATTAAAATATGAACTATAAGGTGACTTTAATTCCAGGCATCCATAATCTTAGTTAAATTGCATTACAATTCACTGATCAATACTCAGTCTCCATGACTAGTACTACTTATCAGAACCACTAAACATTTATATGAATTCATGCTTTAATCAAGGTACTTTAACTGGTTCATTAAACTAGATCCAGAATTAAAACATACATCAATGCATAATGACAAAGAAGATTAATGACATGTTGTGGTTACTATCACTCAAAGTCGCGGTTTTGTTCCTTTTCCTAACCTTAGTCGCTAGTCCTCAAAGATTTATAATTTATAACCTTATCGGTCGCTAGTCATTAGAGTTTTATAATTTATAACCTTGTCGTAGAGTTCTGAATTTTCATAACTTCCCGAGTCGCCGATTTTGTTCACTTTGTTGAGTTGCAAACTTGCAAGTCTTTCTAGTTTCTTGGACCTTGGTCATCTTTGTAGTTGATGGGTTGGAGGTTTCAAAAGCTTTGAAATTTCAGACTTTGGTTCTAAGGTTCCTAGTTTCCCGAGCGTTGGGGATTCCAAAAGGGAGCCTCTAGAAGAAATGTTTGTCGCAGTGGCAGGTGAATTTTTCAAAGCGAATAAAGAATGGTGTAAGCACTCCATGGCCAAAACCTGGCTAAAGACTAAAAGGAAAGGTAAGTCACAACTGCCAAATAAACTCAGAAGATTACATTTTAAGGGAGAAATTGCAGATGTTATTGCTTTATTGCACCGCGTTGTTGGGAACAAACAAGTTGAGTTATTTGAGGATTGGATGTACTGGTTTATCTTGGCAGTTTGTGATGAGAACATTTTCATTGACTGACCTACTTTTTGTATGTGTTCTTGCCTGACCTACATTGTAGGTAGTCAAAGGTCCTTTTGGCCAGGGTTGGAGCCACAAAGAACCCCAACTTCTGATATGCTTGTGTATAAATGCTTTCCTTAGTTCACTAAAAAAATTGGAATAGATTATTTTTGTCGTGTTAATGATGCATTTTTTAATGGAGCCGTGAGGAAGCTGGATGGAAATCCAGAAATTCCTTTCACCTAAATCCATTTCTCTTGTATCAAAATATGGGAGTTTTTATATCCAATTTGATAAGTTTTCCTATCTGAGAATAGGGGGTTTTGGGAAAGCCCCATTTAAATTACCTCGGTATCCTGAAGATTTAATGATATTTCTGGAAGTTTTTCCAGAAATGGCAATGGTTAATATTAAGTATACAAACATGGGGAAACAAGGGTATGCCTTCCCATTGGAGACCCCTTCATTTTTGTGCAAAACAAACCAGATGGCCAGGGGAGCTAAAGGACTTCTCAAGGAATATAACCTCCAAAATTTTTCTATGAGAGCTAATTTTGATAGTAAGGGTTTTGTGAAGCAAAATCTTTATGGAGGGAGCTCATATCGACATCACCCATCTATCGAAGATTTCTGGGAAGATTGTGTTGATGAGAATGAAGTTTTGAGAAGAGATTATATGAGGCTAATGCTAAAACAGATACATGATTTCTGTCTTCAATTTGACATTCTCAAAAATGTAGCTGAGGATTCAACAATCTTATATCTTGGATATGAAAAATTGCCTGATAAATCCCATCCTAGGGTTGATTGGAACCAAAGTGAAATTTCAGATATGAGGGTACGTGCTGCCCTAGTGCTTAAAAGAACCCAGGACTGGTTGGATGGGAAATGGCAGCAAGTTGTTGGTCCTGTTTAGGAGCCAAAGTCATCACAAAAGAATGAACAGGGGTCTACACAAGCATCTGGTGCAAGTGTATCATCGGGGAAACCCTCTATTAGGTCGTTTAGTGCAAATTCTCAATCAGGAGGTGATGGTGATAGGCCACAAGAAACAGTCAAGTTGAAGAGCATCTATGAACAAGACAGTGTGCTTTCTCCTACCCCTAAGAAGAATACCAATCAAGAAAAACTTCAACTTGTGGCTGCAGATTCTGAAGCTATCTTTAAATAGATCACTGAAGATAATATCTTTCCTCCTATGTCTGAAGACTCTGAAATGCCCCCTTCTTTGCCTGATAATCCACCTTTCACTCCTACCACTCCTAAAGATACTATTACTAGAAAATAAGATTCTGGTCTGGTAGTAGCCTCCCTAGGATGGCTGAAAAAAGCAGTGGAGAAGAAGAGCAAGTATACTCCTACAATGACAGTTGGAGTGGATACAGTTGCAAATTTACTTTAAAGCTCTTCAAAACCTAAGAAAGCCAAGAGGATGTCAAGGATGGTGACTGATGCTACTTCTGGAAATCAAATGTTAGAAATTGTTGACCCTATCAAGGATTTAAATGAAGATGAAATAACAACAGTGGACTACAAAGTCACACATGTTGATATGGGGCCTCCAACACTGGAAGGTGATATGTACCATGCCAATTATTTAGTCATTACCTTGATTAAAAGAGTGAAAGAATAGAGGAAAGAAAATATAAAACTGCAATCTCAAGTCCTCGCATTGAGTAACTTTATTTCTTCCATGGCCACTCCTCCTACATCTAGTGAATCCTCAAGTTCTTAGGCTTAGGTAGAGGGCATCGATGTGCTCACCATAGAGCAAATGAAAAATAATTTGAGCTATTCCAGAGTTGCTTGTGAGGGGATTGAAACAATATCTCAAGAGGCTATCTTCTTTCTGAATAAATCTTTGCAGTTTTACACTCAAGTTCTTGACAAGAGGAAGGAGTTAGTAGGAGAGCTTCAGGATGTCAAAAAATATCAAACTAGTCTCTATGTGCTCTCTCAGGAAATGAAAGAATTGAACTCTATGGATCCGAAGATATTAGTTGGTGAGCAAATTTTGAATAATCCTAAGGAGCTAGACCCTTCCTGGTCAGATTCATTAGAATGGTAATTGAATATATATGATAATCTAGTGAATGAAATCAAGAACACACTTGAAAAATATTATGAAATGTTGGAGGAAATTAAAAGAGATTTTCAAATTCTGGGAGCAGAAATTACTGATGAGTTTGATGAAAGGATTCTAGATATAAGAGAGATCTTTTTGAAGTTTAGAATGTAATTCAATAAAGAAATATTTGATCTTGCTACAGTGACATGGGAGTCCTCGAAACTCAGTGCAATGGAGCTCCACCTGAAGACTTATAATTCTGGAGAAGAGAGAAGATCTCAGATGTTGTTTGATTCTGAAAAGGCTTTGGGAAAATGGAGAACTAGGTTACATATTACTATAATGTCAGGGAGCAAAAACATCATCGCAATCGTCACCAAGTACTGGGAATACAGGTATAGATTAAAGGCATAGGAGGCGTTACTGAAGGAGGAGGCAAAAAATATTGAAAGCGAAGGAGTCGGTGTTGTTTAGTTTTTAGTTTTTATTTTATTTTCTTTAATTTGGCTCTCTTGATACTTCTAAGAATTTTTATTTTAATTTCTAAAATGGCTGTCTTCAAGGAACCATTATCAAGACAAAAAAAACTCTGCTAGTTTTATTGCTTTTTTATTATTTCAATATAGAAAGACAATGGTGAAGCTCATGCATGCACAATCTTTGAGTTATGGTGTGTACTGTGTGGATTTATTGAGCTTTTGCTGAGTAGTTTGCCAGTGGATTGTCTATTACTGGAATGATAAATTTTTGGTTAATTTCATTGTTGTGGAATGTTTATCTGTGAAATAAAGATTTTATGGTGATGGATGCATAAGGAGTTCTCTGAATAATTTAGGTGATTTGGTAGTTTAAGATTTTATTGTTTAAGTTGTGTGGATGTCTTTATAAGTTATTTATGTTGAATTGTTAACTTCTGTTAGCTTATAAATTGTGGATGTTGAACTGTTAACTTCTATTCAAGGAATGGATTAGTATTCTTTGAGTTATTTATCAAATATTTTGTGAATGGCAATGCAATAGGAATTTATGAGTTGAGTGATAAGTGTTGTTCTTTAAAAATGATGCAGAAACACATATCAAATTCAATACCATGGAATACAATATAAAATATAAAATATCACAATTTCATGGAATACAATATAAAATATCATCAACTAAAGTTTGGAATATGATTCATGAAGTGCAATATAAAATAAAATATCATCAAGTGCAATGATTCACAATTTCAATTTTCATTCAATACAATATAAAATATCAACTACAGTTTGGAACAATGGAAACTGATTCATGAATCTTGTAGTGCAGTATAAATACCTAAAAGCTACTAATTCTCTTCCATTTCCCAAATGGAGTCAGGGTCTCAAAACTAACGTTCAACATCAGATAGAGTAAAAGATTCATCTTGAAGCTCTTGATTATGAGCTTGCTCTTCACCTTCTTCAGCCTGTGTCTCAAATTCAACATTCACTATGTCATTTTCGTCAATTTCATCTATCCCAGTCTCACTGCCCATGGCGGTGCCACTAGTACCAACCTTTGGAATTGGAGTGTTGCACAGACCGATCCCTCTTCTTTCACATGTGGACCTCCAGATTGCGAGTGCCCTATCAAAAAGAAATTTTTTAATATTATACATAGTTCCTTTCATCCTTAAGCAATTTTCCAAATTCTTGTCTAGTTTGTTTCTTAACTTTGATTTCAAAAACCCTAATGTACTGAAAACTCTCTCATCCTCCACCGACCCCATGAATATCATTGTTTGACATAAACCAGCAAGTTTGAAATATTCTGATATTTTATCACGCTATATTTCACTTTGACCTAAGTTTGTCCAAACCCTTTTTATTGATCCTGGTTCAAAGGCCTTGTCCCTGCTCATGGATTTATACTGCCCCTTAATAGCTATTGCAAAATCCTTACATTGCTTTCTAAGTTTATCTTCATTTAAAATTCCTTCTATTTTCTGCTCATTGATTGTTACAGTTTTCAAAAATTGTTCGATCAAGATTTTTACTTGAGCATGAAAAAATCTTGGGTTATCTTGATTTTCCCAAAATTGAGGATACACAATACTCATGGCTTCAAGTATTTCATCTCGAGGGAATCTATCACAAATCTCTGCGGAAAGAGATTTTGCAATTTCCTTCAAATTATCACCAATAGATTTAACAATGTCTTTAAAATCTTCCTCATTAATAGGTACTTCTCTGCTAGAGCGCCTGGTAGTCTTACATCGGTACATTTGTATTTCATATCCAATTACACAGATACATAAGTGCCCGCTTCCATTAAACTGAAAATAATTATCAGGATCATTCAAATCAATAATTTTCTGCCACAGGTTATAATCTACGCCATCTTGTGTTAAATCTAGATATAGATGATCGAGGGCCAAACATGTATGTTTACGCAGATTTACATATTCATTAATATACATAGCTCTATCTTGGGATTTCTTCACAAGACTGTTCATTTCATCCAGCATGGGGAGAAGACTAGCTAAAGTCAAGAGTTTCTCTATATCGCTTAACCTATGTAAGAGGTGTTGTGACCTTTTCACACATCACCCCATCGCTGATGGGGACCCCCAGTTGCCTGCTAGTTTTTAGGGTTCTGTCTCCTTGCAACGGTTACATGAGATCATTTTGCCAAGAGTTTCAAGTTAGTTTGCCAAGGGTTACCCAAGCCAAGTCAATAATTCATGCTTGAATCAGTGCGTAGACGTCATGGAAGTGCTCAGAAGGCCCAGGAGATGAAGATCAGCTGTGAATTTGGCCAATTCTGAGACTTCCTATTTTTTAGGAAAAGTTGCTTTTTCGATTTTTCATTTTTGGCATTTTCGGACCAAACAAGGTTCCTTATTTTTTAGGGTTTGCTTTTTCTATTTTTAGAAAGTTTCTATTTTTGGAAAGTTCCTATTTTTGGAAAGTTTCTATTTTTAGAAGGGTCCTGAGTTCTGAAAACACACTCAGAAGTTCAAAAAACTCAATAGAACTCTCAGAAAATCAAAATGAAAAAACTTGAAAATTTTTCAAAAAATCTGGAAAAAACAAGTAAAAAGCATGAAAATCAGACCAAAAGCGTTCAAAAATCTAGAAAAATCAGTCAAAACCAGTTCAAGATCAAGCAGATCTGAAGCAAAACCATGGAAAATCAGCTCTTGAATGGTGAAATTTGTGAAAATCTGGTCAAGTCTGGAAATTTCGCCATGGGAAATGGAAGGAAGATGAATTTTGTGTAAATCTGGAAGTCTTGAAGTCCACCATGCACTAAGCAAGCTCATCCTTGGATCTTCCAAAGTCCGCCCAAGACCATCCTTGACTCCTTTGAAGTCCGCCCAGCAGCTAGCTTGCACATCCTTGAGACCTCTAAAGTCCGCCATCTTCAAAGAAGGACATCCAAAAAGGTTCCAAAGTCCGCCCATGCATGTGCTAAGAAGTCCCAAAGTCTGCCATCTTCAAAGGGGGACGTCCAAAAGAGTCTTGAAGTCCGCCATCCACTAAAATGCATGTCCAAAGAAGTTCTAAAGTCCGCCTTGAATATCCTAACACCCCCTAAAAAGTCCGCCTTGACTTGGAGACCCCTCCTAAGAAGCTCTAAAGTCCGCCCTTGAAAGGTGGGACTTGGCTGAAGACTATTCAAAGTCCGCCTATGCATGTAAAGTGAAGAAAAAATCAAAATTTTGCTAAGTGTTGATACCCAGCCAAGGGAAATTTCAAAATTTTGCATAAGAGTAAGAGCTTAAAGGGGTGGAAAAATGATTTTTTTTTTTTTGGCTAAGTGTTGTGATATTTCCAAAGAGACAAATGCTAAGAAGCTAAGAAGTCCGCCCTAGAAAAGAGGGACATCCAAAATACTTGTCCAAAGCTAAGGCAAAGTCTGCCATGTTTGTCCAAAAGACTTATGAAGTCCACCTAAGCACATGAAGAGGGAAAAAAATAATTTTTGGCTAAGTGTTAATGCCAAGTCTAAGAAAAAGTTCGAATATTTGCCTAAGTACAGAGGCTAAAAGGATGGAAAGTTAAGATTTTTGACTTATGAAGTCCACCTAAGCACATGAAGAGGGAAAAGAATAATTTTTGGCTAAGTGTTAATGCCAAGTCTAAGAAAAAGTTCGAATATTTGCCTAAGTACAGAGGCTAAAAGGATGGAAAGTTAAGATTTTTGACCAAGTATCATGACATTTCCGGGAGGTCAAATGCTAAGCTTGAAAGGGCACGTGCTAGAGAAGATTGGGATTTGGTAAGAAATAAAACGGAATGTGCCTAACACGATGAGGAAAAGAGATAAAATTTGCCTAAGTATGGAGAAAACACAAAGAAATTGTCAACTTTGGCCGAAGAAAAATGCACAAGGTGAAGAGAAAGGAAGGATCGTCCTTGGCCAGAAGGAGGAAGAATATGTCAGACGTCAAGGAAATTCGCCCAATGAAGACATTTAGACAAGGATTTTGCCTATAAAAATTTGACTCAGCAAGAGAAAATTTGACTTTGGCAGAGCAAAATAAGCTTAAAATCTTGCCTCGACAAAGAAAAATAGGGATCTGACAATTAAATTTTCAACGGAATGGCTTAAGATTTGGTTTGGCTAGACGAAATTAAGGACGAAATTGGAAGATACACTCTTAGCCAAGAAAATGGAAGGAAAATCGAGATAGCCATGGGTCCAAAACGAACGGGTTGGAATTAATTAAAATATTTTTAATATTTTAATAATTAATTTTCAACTATTTGGAATTTAAAAATGCCTTGGACAAGATCAAATTTGCCAGACATGAATTGGAAGAAAATAAAAAGTACGCCAGGCTGAGACGAAATCCGACAAGAAAAGAATTAAATTCGTCATGAATTTAATTAAATTATTTAGTTGAAAAATCAAAGATAAACATTAAATAAAAAATTGAATTTCTGAAGATCAGTGAGATTTCCTTGGATAAGTTCGAGATTGATTCTTGTCGGAAATAAAAGGAAACTTGCCTGTTTGGATAAATGAAAACAAATCGAGATCGAGAAAGAATATGGCAGTTGCTTAATCAAATTCAATCCTTCAGCATTATAATGAGTTTCAACAACTCATTTTTTTACGCACAGCTGAAGAGAAATATAATCTTTCTCGATATTGTCAGGCAATTAATTGGTCAATAGGCAAAGTTGAATTTCCCAGAGAGAGAAGCAGTGTTATGCTGAGGAATTTTTTGCGGGAAAAGAAAAGGATATTTATTCAAAGCTGAATTCTTCTGTAAAGAGGGGCCCACTTTTCAAAAAAATCAAATTTTTAAATCTAATTTGCATTCGACGGTTCTTCGCTGAGGTTTGGTGATTGGTCAAATAAATTTGCTATCTCTTTCATGTACTTTCATCTTGACGAAGTTCTGGCAGAATTTTCAATTTCATCCAAGCCACTTTCAACTTGCTTTTTCGTGATAATTTAATTATTTGACCAGCTGAAAGTCAATTTTTGAATCCAAGGCACGAAATTTAATTATTTGAAAAAGTCTTTTGTATTAATGTTAATTTTATGACTGCAGGTTGACGAACACGGTAGGCGAATTGTCAAGGAAGCTGAAAATGAAGTTTGCCAGCAAGGGTGCTCAAAACAAGACCAAGGTCATTTCAAAGTGGAAGAATGTCGTGGACACTGACCTCGGACACGTTGACTTTAATGAATTCAAGAAAAGAGTGTATGGTCAGAAGGGACTTCCCACAGCAATAGCCAGATGGATGGTCAGAAACGGAATATTCCAAGCAGCTGGATTCCCGCTGGTAATGGATTGTGCAGAGTTGATGGTGGAGTGTGCTCTCCACTATGACGCCCAAAAGAGACAGATCATTGCACCTGACGGAAGAGTCTTGGCACACTTGGGAGAAGTGGCAATCCAGGAGACCTTCAGCATCCCAGAGCATTCACGAACGGTCTATAAGACCAAGGAAGAAGCTAAAAGGTTATATGACAGTCAGTCGGATTTGTGCGCCACAACAGTCAACAAGGTGTGGATGGACAAGCCAAAGCCTTCAATCAAGAAGTTGCCCAAGAGGCCTCGCCGCACAGACTTCAAGGAAGATTTTGGGGATATCGTGCTGATGCTTAATAGAATAGCTAGTAATCCGCAAGGCACCTTCTTTGAGAGCTGGATGTACTATTTTATAGATGAGATCACCTCTGGAGTCAAAATGTTCAATTGGTCATGGATGATAAGTGACAACCTCCATGAGCAACTGATCAACCTTGAAGAGACCACGTCTTTTCACATGAGTTCATATGTGATATACCTGTTGGCCAGATCGTACAAGTATCCAGGGTTGATCTGCAAGGGCATAATTGGCAATGGGGAGAATGAGCTTAGGCCTTACGACTGCTATCCTCAACTCCAATTGAAGGAGAAGACTCACTTCAGGAGGGTGCATGATGCATTCCTAATGCATATCACCAAAAAGCTTCAAGGAGGAGTGCACCAAAGGCTGAGCCATGAACCAAAAAGTCTTATTAGCAAATGTCTTGGTTCATCCAGTTCCCTAAATTCACATATATCAGGATCCAGGGATTTACTGGAAATCTCTATAAATTGCCTATCTATCTGACTAATCAGATGATATTGCTCAAGGTTTTGAGACAATTAGAGGAGTACCAGAATATCCAAAGACCAACTAAGAAGGCATCCGTCACATTCCCATTCTTCATCGAGAACATGCTAGAGTACTGTCCATCCGCACAGGCACCTGAGAGTGCACGGTTGGAGATCCAATGGTACCCTTTCACGACATACAAGTCCAGGGTCAATTATGACCCACATCATAATATTCAGACAGTGGAAGGGAGAAAGTATAAGCAATGGATGGAACTAGCAGATTATTGGGAAAATGCTGCCGATGAGTACGAAGTCCGACGGAGGATGTGGTCCAAAATGTCCTTGGATTTCATGAGAACAATCGAGTTCTGCCGAGTGCCTGACTAGCTACAAGATGATGGAAACCATGTCCAGCCACGCTTTGAGGAAAGCCGACCTCTCCCTCCAATGAAATGGTCAGAGCCAGAGCACGCAGACCTAGCCACCCTAATGAGGCCAGTGACGAAATATTCTCAGTGGTGGGTTGATTATCATGTTCAGGAATTGAGACAGAAAGGAATCACGCTCACATATGATCTGTTGAGCGAATCAGAATCATATTCCTCTAATGCTGGTGCATCCCATCAGGACTTGGTCGGGATTGTAGAGAAAAGGAAAGAAATAATGCCAAGTGATGAGCCTGTTTCAAAGAGGCATAAGGGAAAACCTTCTTGTTTTGCCGCATCTAGGAACATTGACCAGTTTGTGGCTACCATAGATGACTCCTTGGTTGAAATGCTCGAACCTCTTATAGCTCAGGAAGTAAACGATGAACCTATTCAACTAGATGATGAAGAGCCTGCGTCACCAACAGGCACATAAATCTTAGGTTTAGACAATGATATAGAAGCCCAGAACAATGACTTTGAGGAGGGAATGATTTCCGCTCTCAGGGAAGTTATGGATGTTCCAAACGAGGAAGAGGTTCAAGTAGAGGATGGCATTGAACAATCGACCATTCCAGAGTGGCTGTTGGAAAGGATGAAAGTTCAGGTGCCTGCTGAGGCTCAACAAGAAGAAGAGGATGATACTGCCGATTTCTTGGCAAGATTAGAACAAGTTGCAGCCAAGAAGCCCGCCAAGAAGTTCTCCACCATTCATAGGAATGAGACGGGCAACCGTTCCATGCACATTGCAGTACCTACAGTGGATAAGCCACATGATGAAATCACTCCACAGGAGTATGCTATAACCACTGTTGACCTTGGCCCGACCTCTAAAGGTCAAGAAGTAGAAGAGTTAGATAATTCTGTCTCGACTATCAAAGCGAGACTAGAAAAGGAAGTGACCAAGAAGAAGGAGTATAAAAAGGAGGTCAAACGTCTCAGAATATATACAACACTTGACCCAGCCACTAGATCAGGGCAATGCGACTGTTCCTTTTCTCGTCAATTCATCACAAGAGATGACTAGGGATGTCGAGCACGGAATGGTGATGGCCAGGGAAGCTCAAGATTGGATGGCAAGTGAAGGCACGGAAGCGGCCTTGTTCATGGAGAAGTTGGAACTGGCTTATGGACGAACCTCTTCATTTCTTTCCAGACTGATGGATATGGCGGAGGCGTGGGATGGTATCCCGGATATGCAGGAAAGGCTTATTCCAAGCCTTAGAATCTTGAAGAGCACTCCGAGAGAGGAGTTAGTTGATAAAAGAGTGATTGCTGCAGGGGCAGCATATGATTTTCATCACTGGTTTTGGGCAGTGACAATACAAGAAGAAGTCTTGGAGAAGGCAAAAGTAGATGGGCTTGGAATTGAGGAACAGGTCAGGAAAATCTAGGAGAAGATTTACATGACAACTACAGAAGTGTTCGACTGTGAAGTCATCTGAGAGAACGACATGCAGTTGGAGAGATTGAAGCATAAAGTTCAAGAAACTTTCTTCTCGACCACTGGACCATTCTTGAGACAAGACTTTACGAGAGTGGCAAGACTCTCATCCATTCGAAAGGATTTTGAGAAGCAAGAAGTAGATTGGGAAAGTATTTTTGCTAGATGTGCTGAGAAGTTGGATGGACTTGAATTTCGGATCAGCATGTTGCCACCTATCACGATGGACGAGGTGATTGCAGTAGTGTCCAGATTCGCCAAGCACAATGCTATTCAGATGGATAAGGACACCTGTCCTAGATTATAGCCGGAACTGCCACTTTTCTGATTGTTTTCTGATTGATAACTCTTGTTATTTTGGGAAACCCTAATTAGGGTTTGGTTGTAATAATCTTGGTCGTTAATCTTGTTTTAATCTCGGCCCTTCGTTTCATTTTTGAGGCTCTATATAAACTAGTGCTCTCTCATTTTCATTTTGTGTGGAGACAGAATATGTATATTGTCGCATTGAGACTATTTTGAATGATAAAAGCTCTTGAGCATGATTTGCCTTGAATAACTTCTTATTGTTGAATAGTAAGCGAGGTTGCATATTATCTTCCGCCATAGATTAGAATTAAAGTTAGATTAAGTAGAATTTGCTTTGAAAGTTGTTAATTGAATGAGAGATTGATCGTATTGACTCAATGGTGAAGTGTAGCTCATACTTTTTTCGAATGGATGATTTGCATTCGATTTGTAAAGTTAGCCTGAGCTCTTAATCGTGGAAGCTTAACTTCAGCCTCATTCGAGGTTTGAAAATTATTCTCACAAACCCCTTGAAGATTGCACCCATTTTGCGTATGTTGTCCAACAGGAGGCGAACAAAGTGTGGTTTATTTCTCTTCACCGAGTCCTTACTGTCTCTTGAGTTCTTAGGCATAGACTAGATTCCGTAAACCCTATTCTTTTTGCCATTTTTTTTTAGATCCACAATTGAAAGTCCTAATTGAGAGCCTTTAACGATAAATTTTCTATGTCTTGAACTTGTGAAAACTTTCTGCGTAAGTCCCCTTGTTTATTACCAGCATATCACAACGGCCATTGAGCCTATCCACACGTCGAGACCCGACTAAAGAAACCTTGGAATCGCCATATGATCTTCTCACAATCTTAGCATACGCGGTGGTTTTTCAAGAGAGGATAGAGTATCTTTGGACATTTTTATTCTGATGTTTGGTGTGTCATAAAACACGCATCAACATTGAATTGGCGCTAGAAGGAGGCCTTGACAGAGAAAGAACAAATTGCTCAAGTCGGGGCTTTATGAAAAGAAATCTTTGTTACATCACTTGAGATCGTTTACAAGTTGAGGCAGTAGGCATGATGCAGAATGGTACTACCGCATGAGTTTCCTTTTCATGTACCTGTCAAACAACCAGATCAACCTCCAATAGATATTATTGATCAGTTATATATACTAGCTTGGAAGACACAGGCTGATCGTGCTCAATTCAGACAGACAAGCCAAGTCCTTGCTAGAGAAGAAGAAAAAGGGAAAAGATTTGAGGAAGCAATCCAGAAAGATTTGATAAGACAGAAGATTGATCATCTGAAATAGACCTTTGACGAGATAGAACGATCATTTGCTATAGGCTCATCCTCAAATCCAAGTGTTGACAGTAGGATGAAGAATGGGGCTCCCAGCCAACGCTCCTGAACCTGATCAAGATCCTCAGCCAGTGTTACAACCTAACCTGGGTTTTCACGACGAACAAGAGGACATCATCACCGAACTATTCAGCCTCGCGTGGCAAGTGAGAAGAAGTGCTCCTGATTGGTTTTGCATGCGTTTTATTCTCGAAGAAGAAGAAGAAAGAGCACGACGAATTGAATTCAACGTTCAAAGAGACCTCCTTGTTGAAAGATTTGAAGCTCTTGAATGAGAGCACATCTGACAAGTCAACCGACAAGCGAACCAACAAGCGAATCAAGCAGCCCCTGCACCACAAGCTCCTGCACCCCAAGCTCCTGCACCACCTCAAGAAGATTAATGAGCACGCTAGATCGAATCGGCTCTTTCTCAGTAGATAGACTTCGAAGGATTACAGATCTACTCCAAATTCTTTTAAATAATTTATAGAGCTGTCGCCTTACATGAATAGGCGGAGGAAAAAGTCTGAAGCATCGCAGGAGGCATCATCTAGCGCAATTGGGTCCAGTGAAGAAGCACCAAGCGAGAGAGTTCCTTTTGGTCTCTTTCCAGACTGTTAACCAATTCCAGTGGTTGCACAACTTGTGCACCCAGTTCCACCAATTCAACTAGTTCAAGAAAACCAACCAAACGCTCCAATGGCGTGGCGTCCAGCCGATGCATCGCCCATGACGTTTGCTGTTTACCATGACTTACCAAAGAATCCAGAACATTTTTGTTCCAAGTTCCATAGTGGTGACCTGAACCACACCGCAGACGAACATATCAAGCTTTTCGAGGATCTTCTCCAAAACAGAGATATCCAAGAAGAAGATGCTGCCTGTAGGCTTTTCCCCTACACATTCGATGAGGAAGCCTCATATTGGTATATCCACTTGCCCGCCAACTCTATCCACACTTGGCAACAGATGAAGACTGCTTTCTTAGAAAAATTCAGGCCACCTATTTCCCCATCTGATTTATATAGACAATTTGTGGAAATCAAGAGACAAGAACACGAGCCTATTAGTACATTCAACAATAGATTCCACAAAGCCTACACAAGGCTGAGAGATCCTTACTTGCTAGACAATGCAGCAGCACTGCCCATATATTATGAAGCTTTGGATCATCTCACTGCCATGTTTGTGAAGTCCACCAATCCACTCCCAGCGGATTTGAAGGGAGCATATGCTGCGGCAATAATAGCTAGCACCGGTTTAGGAGTAGGAATGGCTTCTGGTCCACTCAATTACTTCCGAAACGCAGCCTCCCAAAATCAAATACAAGACATTAATCGGGCGTTGGCTCATCAAACGCCTATGTTGAACCCAGTTCCTTCAATGGGCAACCAGATTGTCATCCATCCAGGGGCACCTGTGTCCCAAGTACCACCAGCTCAGCCCGTATATCTTCAAAACGTGCCAACTTTGACGTGGAGTCAGGAAGAGAAAGATGAAATGAAAGACTTGATTGAGCAAGTCAAAAGGTTGTCTACTGAAGTCACCTATTTGAAGGGACAAAATAGCCAAATTCAAAGTTTTCAGAGAAGTTATCAGGCACCCCAGGGTAATTATCAAGGTAAAGGTCAAGGGTATCAAAGGGACAATCAAATTATCAAGGTCCCCGGAATAACAACACAGGCTTCCAAAAGAAGACTTGGAACACTGGACCAAATAATGGTACTGTACCATCACCCCTAGACAATCCACCAGCTGACAATCGACCCTCGAACAAAGTATTCCTAGCTGAGGCAGCACTATCAGGATGGTGCAGGCTCCATAACACAGACCAACATTCTGAGTTACATTGTCATGAGTTCCAGGTAGCCGCCGATATTTTCATAAGTGAGAGAAGGAACTCAGAGGCGGAAGATCCTCCAATAACCGGATATGAGTTAGTTCCTGCACCGAAGTATGATCAAGCCCTTGTGATTGAAAGTGTTCGATTTCCTCCCCAGGAATATCCACGGTACTAACAAGATCAGAGGTTTCCCCCTGCATCTGCAAATGGCCCAGTGGAGGCGCCAAGATACCAAGATGAAGCAGGGATTCAAGACCCATTTAATCAGCCGTCCACAGCCAATGGCTACAATTTCCCTCCATTATACAACAGCGTTCTAGTAGAAGGAACCAGAGAAGTGCTCCAACAGGCGGCTGGAAATCCATTGAGGATATACCAGAGGAATCATCATCATAATGAGCCTTTGACTTCATTTGTGCCACCAAACAATTTCCAGACCCCACTGAATTCGAATGCTACCAACGTGCCGTCTCTTCCCAGAGATTCGCCGGAATACCATCAACAAAATGCTCAGACAAGTGGAGCAAGACAAGTCATCGCTCCGCGAACAGAACAAATCAGACAAGCTACCGCTCCTCAGGCGGGACAAACAAGACAAGTGAACACACAAGTAGAACAGGTTCAAGCTCAGCCAAGAGACCGTCCCCGGGAAGAGCTAAAGAGGTTGAGCTCGTATGTGTTAGATGAATTCAAATGAATAAAGGCCAGCTTGCCTTTAATCGAACTAATGAGAATTCCTGAGATTCGGGAAACACTTTTGGGCAGCTTGACCGAAGTTGTTGTCCCAAGAAATGTTCCACAAAATGTGCCAAACTGAGGAGTACCCAATGCTCTAGCAAACACTGATGTTACCGAATCAGAAGTGATGACAAATATGTCTAATGCTCCGCAACAGCCTTCTAGTGTTGTAGAGATGACCCAGGCATCGTCTGGGAGTTCTAGTCAGAGAGGCATGTCACTAGAAGAAGTCCTTATGGACACGGATATTTTTCAAGAAGAAGTCTTGGCAAACGAACAACTGCATACCCCGCCAAGACAAGACATTGTGCCTAGAAATCAGAAAGAGAAGAATCAAGATATCAATAAGCGGGACAAACATCTGGTAGTCTTCTACTAGGGAAAAGACGAACCTGCCCCATTTTTACTGTCAGTTAGAATATTTGGTAAAATGCTACACAACTGCCTAGTGGATTTCGGTGCTTCAAGCAACATGATGCCACTCGCGATCTGCCACAGGTTGAGACTTGTACCTGCAAGAACGAACAAGAAGGTCACACAGTTAGATAAAATAGAAGTCCCAGTTATGGGAGAATTAAACAATATCTACATGCAGCTAGCGGCAGACCCAAGGATACAAAGCTGCATAGATATTTCAGTGGTAGATATCCCTGACGGATATGGCATGCTCTTGAGTAGAGACTGGGCAAGAAGGCTGAACAGGTATATTGCTACAGACTTTTCCCATATGTGGTTGCCATGGAAAGGAGTCCCAAACCAAATACGGATTGATAGCACCCCAAGCCTCAAGTTAATGATTACCGAGTACGGAGAGAACAATGAGATCCTATTTCTAGAGACAGATTTAGGCACTTACAGGCCTAAAACAAATGAAGTTCTCATGCTACATGAATCAATCCAAGGAAATGACCGGACATCTGCCTCCACGAATGTGTTGATTGAGAGGGGAGAGAGCTCCCAAGATAGTGATGCAAGAATGTTCGAAAGTTTTAGAAACTTTGTTTGCAGAAGTGTCCAAATGAAGATGGAATTACAAGAAGATATTCAGATTCAAGATTTGTTGTTGCCAAATTGGTGCCGAGTGCATAACACGGCTCACTCAAAATTCATTTGCAAGATGTGCCATATGGCCATAAGAGAAGTGCAAAGAAGTATCCCACAGACATTAGGTTTTTCAGATCATATAGAAGTTAATCGCATCGATTGCTTTTCCTGAGTACAAATACAGGAAATGGAATCCGAGCAAGAACATCAAGAAGAAAATGAAAGCTCACAAGCTCCACAGTCTTCACAGCAAGAACAAGTTTGGATCTTAAAGTTTGATGGATCCCGATCGAAGAAAGGAGCTGGAGCTGGTTTCGAGTTGATCAGTCCAAAGGGAGAGGTCTATCTTGCTGCTCACAGATTGGAGTTCCCATGTACAAACAATGTAGCAGAATATGAATCTCTGATTCATGGGTTACTCCTAGCACTTAGAAAAGGAGCAAAGATATTGCATGCTCTTGGAGACTCAAAAATAGTTGTGAGGCAGATAAAGAAACAATATGTTTGCCACAATAAAAGACTGACTTGCTACTGCAATAGAGTGTGGGATATTGTTGAGAGATTTGATGCTTTCAATATTCAATCCATGAGCCAGATAAATAATCAAGTGGCAAATTCTTTGGCACAAGCAGCCAGTTCATTGGAGCCGCTAGCTATGGATGACATAAATCAGTTCACAGTGGAGCTGTCATCCCTACCATCTATTCCAGATAATATTACAAACTTCCAGGTTTTTGAGGATGATGACCACATTCGTGAATTTTTAACAAATTTTGATGTTTTTGCAACGCAAGTTATTGATGAGGAAGAAACTCAGAAGGAAGCCGAATTTGATGAGGATGGCATCCTGAACTTGAAGACCAATATCATTCCAAGGGGGATGATACAATTAGGGAGAACATTTGATCAAGATCAAATTGATCAAATGAAAAGCCAAAGGATTGAAGGTAATCTGTATGAAAAAGTGAACATAGGATCAGAGCATGAAGCTAAAGATGTATGCATAGGAAAGATTTGCACACCTGGAGAAAGGATGGGAATCATTCAGAGTTTGAGACAGTTCCCCGACGTCATAGCATGGAGCTACGAAGACTTGAAGACCTATGATACTTCTATTATCACACATACAATTCCGCTCAAGCCAGGAGGTAAGCCTTTCAGACAGCGCCAGAGACCCGTTAACCCATTGCTGGAACCACTGATCCATCAGGAAGTCAAGAAATTATTGACAACAGGAATCATTTTCCCAGTGCGCCACTCAACGTGGGTCGCCAATCTCATCCCAGTGCGAAAGAAAAATAGGGAAATCAAGCTATATGTGGATTTCTGGAATTTGAATAGAGCTTCTGAAAAGGACAATTACCCGCTACCATCACTTGATGAAGTCCTACAAATCGTCAATGGCTCACGAATGATGTCCTTCTTGGACGAATATTCGGGATACAACCAGGTCCTAGTAGAATATGAGGACAGATTGAAAACAGCGTTCACCACTAAATGGGGAACCTTTGCCTACAAAAGAATGCCCTTTGGGCTAATCAACGCAGGGGCCACATTTCAGAGGGCCATGGACATCGCCTTCCAGGATTTGATTGGAAAGTGTATAATCATCTACATGGATGATCTGACAGTTTTTTCAAAGAAGAGAGAGGACCATGTGGAAGACTTGAGGAAGGTATTTTAGAGATGCCAAAGGTATGGGATTTCCTTAAATCCAAAGAAATGTATCTTCGGGGTCACTGAAGGAAAATTGTTAGGTCACCTGATCACTGAGAAAGGGATATTGATTGATCCTGAACGTGTAGAGGCAATATCAAGGATTCATTTGCCTACTAGCCAAAAAGAACTGAGATCTTTCTTCGGGAAGATCAACTTTGTCAGAAAATTTATTACCGGTTTTGCTGAGATAGTAAAACCTTTGAATGAAATGCTAAAGAAGGATGCAAAAATGGAGTGGACTACGGCGACAAAGAAAGCATTTGAAGAAATCAAGCAGGCTATCGTTGACGCTCCTGTCTTGGTTAGTCTAGATTATACGAAGCCTTTTTACTTGTACTCCTTCGCATCAGAACATTCCTGTGCAGCGATGTTAACTCAGAGGACAGAAGAGAGGGATGAACATCCCATAGCTTTCATGAGCTCACCGCTCAAAGATGCTGAATTAAGATATCCAAGTATCGAAAAGCAAGCCTATGCACTGGTAAAGGCCATCAAAAAATTTAGGCATTATATCTTGAGGAGTAAGGTCTTCGCTATCATTCCTGATGCGGCTGTTAAGACACTCTTAATGCAGAATGAACTAGGAGAGAAAAGAGGAAAGTGGGTCGCCACTATCCAAGAATACGATATTGAGTTACAACTGATGAAGCTGGTCCGCAGACAAGCTCTAGCTCAGACGATGGCCATTGAAGGGCCTGGTTTAGTACAACAGACATATGTATTAACAGACACTCCCCCAAAAGAATGGTACTACGATATCCTTGCATACTTGACAAACCACAAGTATCCTGCACAAATGAATCCCGCACAAAAGCGAGCCTTCAGGCTCAAATGCCAATGCTATATGCTCCAGGGTTCAATTCTCCATAGAAAGAATCATGAGGGGATTTATTTGAGATGTGTGGGAAACGATGAAGCCAAAAGGATTATGGAACACTTCCATTCTAAGTTCAGGACAGGACATGGAGGAAGTCAGGCAACAGCTTACCAGATCTTAAGAGCAGGGTACTATTGGCCCTCTGTATTCAAAGATGCATATGAGCATGTTAAAACCTGTCATACCTGCCAAATTACTGCCACACGTGAAAAGAATCCCGCTATGCCATTATAGCCAATCACGGAAGTGAAACCATTTGCAATGTGGGGACTTGACTTTATCGGTATGATAAACCTACCATCTTCAGCACAACACCGATACATTTTGATAGCAACAGATTATTGCACTAGATGGTCTGAGGCACAGGCGCTGAAGAATTGTACCACAGATGCAGTTATCAAGTTTTTAGAAGAACATATCATCACTAGATTCAGTTGCCCTAGGGCACTTGTTTGTGACAATGGATCCGCATTCACTTCACTTAAGTTTTCAAATTGGGCATTTGATTATGAGATTACATTAAAGTTTTCTTCAAATTATTAGCCCCAGGGTAATGGACTGGTAGAGTCCACGAACAAGAATCTACTCAACGTTATCAAGAAATTGTTAGATCAGAATCCAAGAGATTGGCATTCCCAACTCAGGTTTGCTCTATGGGCAGACAGAACAAGAGCCAAGAGGTCGTTGGGAACCTCTCCATATCACCTAGTCCATGGGCAAGACCCTGTCTTTCCCATCCAACTAAGGATTCTAACACTTAGGTTCATGCACGAATATTTAGACCCAGATGATAGAGTTCAGATTCGTCTTTCACAGTTGTTACTACTGGAAGAACAGAGAGATCAAGCTCTCAAAAACTTTTCCAAACATCAAGGAATTATCAAACGATGGTTTGACAAACGTGCTACAATGAAGTCTTTCAGAATATCTGACCTGGTCCTATATTGGCATAAAGCCCACGAATGAAGAGGAGATCACGATAAGTTCAACAACTTGTGGAAAGGACCATACCAGATTGCTGAGATATTGGGAGAAAATGCATTCAAGTTGAAGACCTTGACAGGGGAAGACATCCCACTGCCTGTCAACGGGCAATTTCTGAAACATTATTTCCGACCTTGAGTTCCTTGATGGAGCTTGTTTGTATATAGTTAGAGTAGTCGCTTTCGGGTTTTATTTTTTCTTTCCTTAGATTAGTTTTTTTCCTCGCTTTCCTTAGAGTAGTCGTCTTTGTTTTCTTAGATTAGTTGTTTGCTTTCATTTTGCTTTGTGTTGCTTTCAATAAGGAGGGTGTCCCATTCCGCGAAAAGGGTGATGTTGCTTACACGCACACATGTTGGCTTGACCTTGCTAAGGAAGGTTGTGAATATTCCTCGGGTAAGCATTTATGGAAGATCTATGAATTTTGAATTAATTGTCTCTAAAGTATCTTAAGGTCGAGGGTAGTACTTGACTGGGAAGGAAGTCATCTATTGTGTCCTGATACCAAGTCTTGCAGTTATTACATTTTACACACTTAAAAAGTTCTCTGAGTCATTATGGTCTCCTAGGTGAAGTTGTTGGCTAGAAAGTAATCAAAAGTCTTGCTTCAGCGCCACTATAATGCTCAAGCCCAGGTGAGCTTCACTGCTTATAGGCCAAAGTGTGGAAATATGTGAAAAGAAAAGAATATCAAAATGAATCAAAAGAAAAGAATGAAAAATCAAAACACTTGGCTTTTGGGTGTGCGAACATCTCTACAGGTGTACCAAAGAATCAAAACAAAAGAAATAAATCGCTGGAAGTAGAGCAATCTCCGTGAGATTATAGCAGATAACCTCGTCGGGGCTATGGACGCTCGCTGGCAGCGAGGCTCTATCCAAGGATGCTTTTGGAGCTAAGACCAAAAATACACTGGAAAGTCATCACAGAACGAAAGAGTCATGTTGGTCTTAAGAGACAGGAATAAACCCATGTGCACACACTTATAACTGAAGGATAAGATACCTTGATACAGTTTAGGATTTCTCTTCCCTTTTGAGTACTCTTCTTGGTCAAGGGATAAGTTAGGTAGAATTAATTCAAGATTTTGGATTTGAAGTGGATATTATCTTTGGAATGTTCAGGAACATTCCCCACGTGGAGTCGCCAGATGTTGTGACCTTTTCACACATCGCCCCATTGCTGATGGGGACCCCCAGTTGCCTACTAGTTTTTAGGGTTCTGTCTCCTTGCAACGATTACATGAGATCATTTTGCCAAGAGTTTCAAGTCAGTTTGCCAAGGGTTACCCAAGCCAAGTCAATAATTCATGCTTGAATCAGTGCGTAGACGTCATGGAAGCGCTCAGAAGGCCCAGGAGACGAAGATCGACTGTGAATTCGGCCAATTCTGAAACTTCCTATTTTTTAGGAAAAGTTGCTTTTTCGATTTTTCATTTTTGGCATTTTCGGACCAAACAAGGTTCCCTATTTTTTAGGGTTTGCTTTTTCTATTTTTAGAAAGTTTCTATTTTTAAGTTCCTATTTTTGGAAAGTTTCTATTTTTAGAAGGGTCACTCACTCAGAAGTTCGAAAAACTCAATAGAACTCTCAGAAAATCAAAATGAAAAAACTTGAAATTTTTTTAAAAAATTTGGAAAAAACAAGTAAAAAGCATGAAAATCAGACAAAAAACGTTCAAAAATCTAGAAAAATCAGTCAAAACTAGTTCAAGATCAAGCAGATCTGAAGCAAAACCATGGAAAATCAGCTCTTGAATGGTGAAATTTGTGAAAATCTAGTCAAGTCTAGAAATTTCGCCATGGGAAATGGAAGGAAGATGAAGTTTGTGTAAATCTGGAAGTAGTCTGCCATGCACTAAGCAAGCTCATCCTTGGATCTTCCAAAGTTCGCCCAAGACCATCCTTGACTCCTTTGAAGTCCGCCCAGCAGCTAGCTTGCACATCCTTGAGACCTCTAAAGTCCGCATCTTCAAAGAAGGACATCCAAAAAGGTTCCAAAGTCCGCCCATGCATGTGCTAAGAAGTCTCAAAGTCCGCCATATTCAAAGGGGGACGTCCAAAAGAGTCTTGAAGTCCACCATCCACTAAAATGCATGTCCAAAGAAGTTCTAAAGTCTGCCTTGAATATCCTAACACCCCCTAAAAAGTCCGCCTTGACTTGGAGACCCCTCCTAAGAAGCTCTAAAGTCCGCCCTTGAAAGGTGGGACTTGGCTGAAGACTATTCAAAGTCCGCCTATGCATGTAAAGTGAAGAAAAAATCAAAATTTTGCTAAGTGTTGATACCCAGCCAAGGGAAATTTCAAAATTTTGCCTAAGAGTAAGAGCTTAAAGGGGTGGAAAAATGATTTTTTTTTTTTGGCTAAGTGTTGTGATATTTCCAAAGAGACAAATGCTAAGAAGCTAAGAAGTCCGCCCTAGAAAAGAGGGACATCCAAAATACTTGTCCAAAGGTAAGGAAAAGTCCGCCATGTTTGTCCAAAAGACTTATGGAGTCCGCTTAAGCACATGAAGAGGGAAAAGAATAATTTTTGGCTAAGTGTTAATGCCAAGTCTAAGAAAAAGTTCAAATATTTGCCTAAGTACAGAGGCTAAAAGGATGGAAAGTTAAGATTTTTGACCAAGTATCATGACATTTCCGGGAGGTCAAATGCTAAGCTTGAAAGGGCACGTGCTAGAGAAGATTGGGATTTGGCAAGAAATAAAACGGAATGTGCCTAACACGATGAGGAAAAGAGATAAAATTTGCCTAAGTATGGAGAAAACACGAAGAAATTGTCAACTTTGGCCGAAGAAAAATGCACAAGGCGAAGAGAAAGGAAGGATCGTCTTTGGCCAGAAGGAGGAAGAATATGTTAGACGTCAAGGAAATTCGCCCAACAAAGACATTCGGACAAGGATTTTGCCTATAAAAATTTGACTGAGCAAGAGAAAATTTGACTTTGGCAGAGCAAAATAAGCTTAAAATCTCGCCTCGGCAAAGAAAAATAGGGATCTGGCAATTAAATTTTTGATGGAATGGCTTAAGATTTGGTTTGGCTAGACGAAATTAAGGACGAAATTGGAAGATACACTCTTAGCCAAGAAAATGGAAGGAAAATCGAGATAGCCATGGGTCCAAAACGAACGGGTTGGAATTAATTAAAATATTTTTAATATTTTAATAATTAATTTTCAACTATTTGGAATTTAAAAATGCCTTGGACAAGATCAAATTTTCCAGACATGAATTGGAAGAAAATAAAAAGTACGCCAGGCTGAGACAAAATCCGACAAGAAAAGAATTAAATTCGCCATGAATTTAATTAAATTATTTAGTTGAAAAATCAAAGATAAACATTAAATAAAAAATTGAATTTCTGAAGATCAGTGAGATTTGCTTGGATAAGTTCGAGACTGATTTTTGTCGGAAATAAAAGGAAACTTGCCTGTTTGGATAAATGAAAACAAATCGAGATCGAGAAAGAATATGGCAGTTGCTAAATCAAATTCAATCCTTCAGCATTATAATTGAGTTTCAGCAACTCATTTTTTTACGCACAGCTGAAGAGAAATTTAATCTTTCTTGAAATTGTCAGGCAATTAATTGGTCAATAGGTAAAGTCGAATTTCCCGGAGAGAGAAGCAGTGTTATGCTAAGGAATTTTTTGCGGGAAAAGAAAAGGATATTTATTCAAAGCTGAATTCTTTTGTAAAGAGGGGCGCACTTTTCAAAAAAATCAGATTTTTAAATCTGATTTGCATTCGACGGTTCTTCGCTGAGGTTTGGTGATTGGTCAAATAAATTTGCTATCTCTTTCATGTACTTTCATCTTGACGAAGTTCTGGCAGAATTTTCAATTTCATCCAAGCCACTTTCACCTTGCTTTTTCGTGATAATTTAATTATTTGACCAGCTGAAAGTCAATTTTTGAATCCAAGGCACAAAATTTAATTATTTGAAAAAGTCTTTTGTATTAATGTTAATTTTATGACTGCAGGTTGATGGACACGGTAGGCGAATTGTCAAGGAAGCTGAAAATGAAGTTTGCCAGCAAGGGTGCTCAAAAAGAGACCAAGGTCATTTCAAAGTGGAAGAATGTCGTGGACACTGACCTCGGACACGTTGACTTTAATGAATTCAAGAAAAGAGTGTATGGTCAGAAGGGACTTCCCACAGCAATAGCCAGACGGATGGTCAGAAACAGGATATTCCAAGCAACTGGATTCCCGCTGGCAATGGATTGTGCAGAGTTGATGGTGGAGTGTGCTCTCCACTATGACGCCCAAAAGAGACAGATCATCACACCTGACGGAAGAGTCTTGGCACACTTGGGAGAAGTGGCAATCCAGGAGACCTTCGGCATCCCAGAGCATTCACGAACGGTCTATAAGACCAAGGAAGAAGCTAAAAGGTTATATGACAGTCAGCTGGATTTGTGCGCCACAACAATCAACAAGGTGTGGATGGACAAGCCAAAGCCTTCAATCAAGAAGTTGCCCAAGAGGCCTCGCCGCACGGACTTCAAGGAAGATTTTGGGGATATCGTGCTGATGCTTAACAGAATAGCTGGTAATCTGCAAGGCACCTTCTTTGAGAGCTGGATGTACTATTTTATAGATGAGATCACCTATGGAGTCAAAATGTTCAATTGGTCACAGATGATAAGTGACAACCTCCATGAGCAACTGATCAACCTTGAAGAGACCAAGTCTTTTCACATGAGTTTATATGTGATATACCTGTTGGCCAGATCGTACAAGTATCCAGGGTTGATCTGCAATTGGCAATGGGGAGAACGAGCTCAGGCCTTATGACTACTATCCTCAGCTCTAATTGAAGGAGAAGACTCACTTCAGGAGGGTGCATGATGCATTCCTAATGCATATCACCAGAAAGCTTCAAGGAGGAGTGCACCAAAGGCTAAGCCATGAAGCAAAAAGTCTTATCAGCAAATGTCTTGGTTCATCCAGTTCCCTAAATTCACATATATCAGGATCCAGGGATTTACTGGAAATCCCTATAAATTTCCTATCTATCCGACTAATCGGATGATATTGCTCGAGGTTTTGAGACAATTAGAGGAGTACCAGAATATCCAAAGACCAACTAAGAAGGCATCCGTCACATTCCCATTCTTCATCAGGAACATGCTAGAGTACTGTCCATCCGCATAGGCAGCTGAGAGTGCACGGTTGGAGATCCAATGGTACCCTTTCACGGCATACAAGTCCAGGGTCAATTATGACCCACATCATAATATCTAGACAGTGGAAGGGAGAAAGTATAAGCATCGGATGGAACTGGAAGATTATTGGGCAAATGCTGCCGATGAGTACGAAGTTCGACGGAGGATGTGGTCCAGAATGTCCTTGGAGTTCATGAGAACAATCGAGTTCTGCCAAGTGCCTGACCAGCTACAAGATGATGGAAACTAAGTCCAGCCACGCTTTGAGGAAAGCCGACCTCTCCCTCCAGTGAAATGGTCAGAGCCAGAGCACGCAGACCTAGCCACCCTAATGAGGCCAATGATGAAATATTCTCAGTGGTTTTTTGATTATCATGTTCAGGAATTGAGACAGAAAGGAATCACGCTCACATATGATCTGTTGAGCGAATCAGAATCATATTCCTCTAATGCTGGTGCTTCCCATCAGGACTTGGTCGAGATTGGAGAGAAAAGGAAAGAAATAATGCCAAGTGTTGAGCCTGTTTCAAAGAGGCATAAGGGAGAACCTTCTTGTTCTGCCGCATCTAGGAACATTGACTAGTTTGTGGCTACCATAGACGACTCCTTGGTTGAAATGCTCAAACCTCTTGTAGCTCAGGAAGTAAACGATGAACCTATTCAACTAGATGATGAAGAGCCTGCGTCACCAACAGGCACATAAATCTTAGGTTCAGACAATGATATAGAAGCCCAGAACAATGACTTCGAGGAGGGAATGATTTCCACTCTCAGGGAAGTTATGGATGTTCCAAACGAGGAAGAGGTTCTAGTAGAGGATGGCATTGAACAGTCGACCATTCCAGAGTGGCTGCTGGAAAGGATGAAAGTTCAGGTGCTTGCTGAGGCTCAACAAGAAGAAGAGGATGATACTGCCGATTTCCTGGCAAGATTAGAACAAGTTGCAGCCAAGAAGCCCGCCAAGAAGTTCTCCACCATTCAGAGGAATGAGACGGGCAACCGTTCTGTGCATATTGCAGTACCTACAGTGGATAAGCCACAGGACAAAATCACTCCACAGGAGTATGCTATAACCACTGTTAACCTTGGCCCGACCTCTAAAGGTCAAGAAGTAGAAGAGTTAGATAATTCCATCTCGACTATCAAAGAGAGACTAGAAAAGGAAGTGACCAAGAAGAAGGAGTATAAAAAGGAGGTCAAACGTCTCAAAGAATATATACAACACTTGACCCAACCACTAGATCAAGGCAATGCGACTGTTCCTTTTCTCCTCAATTCATCACAAGAGATGACTAGGGATGTCGAGCACGGAATGGTGACGGCCAGGGAAGCTCAAGATTGGATGGCAAGTGAAGGCACGGAAGCGGCCTTGTTCATGGAGAATTTGGCACTGGCTTATGGACGAACCTCTTCATTTCTTTCCAGACTGATGGATATGGCAGAGGCGTGGGATGGTATCCCGGATATGCAAGAAAGGCTTATTCCAAGCCTTAGAATCTTGAAGAGCACTCTGAGAGAGGAGTTAGTTGATAAAAGAGTGATTGCTGCAGGGGCAGCATATGATTTTCATCACTGGTTTTGGGCAGTGACAATACGAGAAGAAGTCTTGGAGAAGGCAAAAGTAGATGGGCTTGGAATTGAGGAACAGGTCAGGAAAATCCAGGAGAAGATTTACATGACAACTACAGAAGTGTTCGACCGTGAAGTCATCCGAGAGAATGCCATGCAGTTGGAGAGATTGAAGCATAAAGTTCAAGAAACTTTCTTCTCGACCACTGGACCATTCTTGAGACAAGACTTTGTGAGAGTGGCAAGACTCTCATCCATTCGAAAGGATTTTGAGAAGTAGGAGGCAGATTGGGAAAGTATTTTTGCTAGATGTGCTGAGAAGTTGGACGGATTTGAATTTCGGATCAGCATGTTACCACCTATCACGATGGACGAGGTTATTGCAGTAGTGTCCAGATTTGCCAAGCACAATGCTATTCAGATGGATAAGGACGCCTCTCCTAGATTATAGCCGGAACTGCCACTTTTCTGATTGTTTTCTGATTGATAACTCTTGTTATTTTGGGAAACCCTAATTAGGGTTTGGTTGTAATAATCTTGGCCGTTAATCTTGTTTTAATCTCGGCCCTTCGTTTCATTTTTGAGGCTCTATATAAACTAGTGCTCTCTCATTTTCATTTTGTGTGGAGACAGAATATGTATATTGTCGCATTGAGACTATTTTGAATGATAAAAGCTCTTGAGCATGATTTTCCTTGAATAACTTCTTATTGTTGAATAGTAAGCGAGGTTGCATATTATCTTCCGCCATAGATTAGAGTTAAAGTTAGATTAAGTAGAATTTGCTTTGAAAGTTGTTAATTGAATGAGAGATTGATCGTATTGATTCAATGGTGAAGTGTAGCTCATACTTTTTTCGAATGGATGATTTGCATTCGATTTGTAAAGTTAGCCTGAGCTCTTAATCGTGGAAGCTTAACTTCAGCCTCATTCGAGGTTTGAAAATTATTCTCACAAACCCTTGAAGATTGCACCCATTTTGCGTATGTTGTCCAATAAGAGGCGAAACAAAGTGTGGTTTATTTCTCTTCATCGAGTCCTTACTGTCTCTTGAGTTCTTAGGCATAGACTAGATTCCCTAAACCCTATTCTTTTTGCCATTTTTTTTAGATCCACAATTGAAAGTCCTAATTGAGAGCCTTTAACGATAAATTTCCTAAGTCCTGAACTTGTGAAAAATTTCTGCGTAAGTCCCCTTGTTTATTACCAGCATATCACAATGGCCATTGAGCTTATCCACACGTCGAGACCCAACTAAAGAAACCTTGGAATTGCCATATGATCTTCTCGCAATCTTAGCATACGCGGTGGTTTTTCAAGAGAGGATAGAGTGTCTTTGGACATTTTATTCTGTGTGTTCGGTGGATGATAAAACGTACACCAACAAGAGGTCAGGAGCTTTGTCTACCGTGTTGTGGTTTTCGTACATCACTCTAATTAAGGATTGATATTCTAAAAGAAATCGTTGCGCTAGTCCATGTAGGGAGATCCATCTGGTATCGGCATCCTTGAGAAGCTTGTTTCCTGGTGTTATTCCCTCACCAAAACTCTGAAATTCTGTGAAATGTTTGGGACTTCGGTAGAAGTATGCGTGGATCTCGCGGACTAGATTTTCAACTTTTGATACCGTAGGAAACTTGCTTACAATTTTGAATGCCAAATTTATTCTGTGGGCCATGCAGTGAATGCCAAGCATGTATGGTGCACAAGTAGTTTGTAACTTTGTGCAAACACTGGTCCTTTGACCTTGCATCACTGCAACTGCATCAGCTCCACACACCAACTTTTTTGCAATTTTCAACTCATCCATACCTGCAATTTCATTCAAATATTTCTTGACTAGTTCAAATATATTATGTGATGTTGAACTGTCCTCCATTTTATGAACACAGAGAAGATGAGCTTGGCGAACATGTTGTACAGTATACAAATACATACATACCCAAGAAGTATTGTCTACTGCAGTAACTTCATCTAAAGATAATGCAATGAAGTTTGACTCTGTTACTTTCTCCTTTAAATCTTCCTTTTTCACTGCAGCAAGACACTTTGCCCATTCCCATCCAGCGTTTATTGACCAATGTGTGTGGGGATAGTGAGGAACATTCAAAAAAGATAATAAAATAGAATATTCTGGGTAGTCTGTCATAGGACACCCTCTAGACAAAATATGAAAAACAACTCATCTAAATAGTTTTTGACATATTTGCTCCTTCCATTGCTTTTCCAAATTGAGCCTCAAGTGTACCTTTACATGCAGCAAACTTCAACATGCTTTGTTGATGCTCTTCATAATCTGTGACATACCTAACATGAAGACATTCTTCCTTTGATTTCCATTATAAGACTAATTGTTCCTTTCCGTCTATGATTTGTTTTTCATAAACTTTACCGATATGTTTTTCTATAGTGTCAATCTTTAGTTGCAACGTCTTGGGTTTTCCCAATTTCCAAGTACAAATCGTACATTTGGCATGTGTTGCTTTTTCAATATCGTCTGATTCCCCCACTGCTACAATGAATGGGTACTTTGACAACCAATCAAGTTGAAAATTCCTTGTCATTTCCCACTCATGCCCCCTTTTTGGTTTGTTTTTCCTTTTCTTGCTACCAATATCATCCTCATCCAATTCAATTATCTCATTCTGGCTAACCAGGGTATCCCTTGGAGCATCTTCTATGGTATTTCCATCCCCATTTGAATTTGATACATTTTGATTTAAATCAATGACAATCTCAACTTGACCTTCTGCTGGCGCTGAGTTATTGTGAATGCTACCATTATTTGGTGGAAGAGTTGATGATGTAGCTCCATCTTGACCTGATCAATCATAAGCTTTGGCAATTCCAAATTAATATTGTATGGTACATCTAATTTTTGGGTGTTTTGATGGCCTCCGAGTCTCTTGATCTTCACCACACTGAGGGGCGGCTGGAGTATTTTCAACACCCTGAGGAGCAGTAGGAGTATTTTCACCACCCTGACCCTGAGGAGCGGTAGGAGTATTTTCAACACCCTGAGGAGTGGCAGGAGTATTTTCAACACTCTGAGGAGCGGAAAGAGTAGTTTCACCACCCTGAGGAGTGGTAGGAGCCTTACCATTGTTGCTCGAGTCGCTTGACATATTAATCTCTGATTCGATCGACATATTCATCTCTCACTTCGAATAAAAAATTAGAAAAAATGTCTTCTTGTTTAAGAAGGACATACAATAATAATATAGATCCCATTCCCTACTCAATATCATCTTTAAGACTGAAGCAAGAATGGAAAGGAGATAAAGAAAACTTATTATTATAACTAATAACACTATGAAGAAATGATTAGTGATCACTCACCTTTAAGTCTACATTTTCGGCTTTCGCTAACTTATGAATCGAGAAGTAGAACCTCAGAACTGAACAAAATGTGTAAGAATAAATGACACTTTCGATTGTATTTATATCAATCCATGATTCCATATTTGGCGAATTTTACAGAATTTTTAAATGGTATATTAAAAATTTGGTGAATACGTTGTAATTTTCAAGGAAAAATGTGTCCTCAAATTTAATTATTTTTTAATATTATTGGCATAATAGGTCCTCATAAGCAATTATTTATAAATTTTGATTGGTGAAACGAGTCTTCACAAGCAACTATTTGTAAATTTTAATTGGTGAAATTGGTCCTGATACAATGTCATTTTAATAGTATTGGCGAATATTTAGGTGTTTTTTATTAAATACTTCCGGGATTCAGGCAAAAATATTAGTCAGTCCATTTGAAATGCGTAGTTTGATAATGGCGAATTTGTTGCTTAAATATGCCTCATAAAAAAAAATTATTGGCGAATCGACATGCATTGGACCTATGTTTTGTAAATTTCGGGCGATTTGGATACCCTGTGGGTGCGAGAAATTCGCCAAATTCGAGTTAACCGATTCCTAGAATTCGCCAATTGGCGAAGATTCACCACTAAAGTTTTCCCTGTGCTATTGGGTCTCACTAGATACACTGCGGGCACCACCAAATCTTTCTCGTTCAATCTCTACCATTCATGGCATACGTCCTCTTGTGCAGCCTTTGTAGGTCCCACCATTCATGCATCATGCACTGTTCAATTAACATTGAACAATCTTCACCTTTCATCAAGCAAGATCATAATGTTGCTACAAAACCAAACTTCAGAAACTCTTGTCAGAGGTTATGAAATTCTAAAAACCTGCGACTCACTGATAAAGCTCTCATTACTCCTTATTGCTCCATTCGCTAAGTCACAAAAAATCTGAACTTAAGAACTTCATGTCAGAGGTTATGAAATTGTGAAAACCTGCAACTTGCTGACAACAAAGAGAACTTTCTACCTTCGTCCTTATCACTCCATTAGCTAAGTCACTAAGTCGGGAGGTTGCGAAACTCTAGAAACCCGTGAATAGGTTAGAGAATCTTGAAATCCCATGACTTAAGAAATAAACCATTTTCTTCCAAATTGAAGGAAATGTATTAACCTTAAAACTCTAGACAGAGGGGCCAGTCACCTCGATGGGATGAATGACATAATTTATTACTTATGTGAACTGCAACCTGCAATACCAAGTCACCAACAAAATAGAAACTATTTGAGCGTTGTGACTATAAACTCCTGCACACGTAGGGTTTAACTGATAAACCCTAGATCGAGAGCATGAACCAATGAATGATGACATCTCCATTGACATCATGACCTGCACAATACCTTTCTAGAAAGCTCTCAAGAAACCCAAACATTATGCCAACAAACTCCCTTGCATGATTTTCACTTTTGACATCAATGACAACTATATGCCAACAAGATTGTCTACTTAAGACTCTAGGTGACGGGAGAGTCTAGAACAATAGGTTGCTTTGATCTACCTTAAGCAAGTGGAATGTTTTAGGAGAGTTCAAAGTTTAGTGGTTGCTATCCCTATACAAACCTGAATGTCCAAGAAGCTAGATGAGCAGGTTTTCAAATTCTGAACTACAACTCATGCAACTTATTATTAAAGAACCACAACGTGGGACATAGACTCTAGCATGACACACTAGCATCTTAGTGGTGCGTTGGCATCTCAATGGTGCGCTAGCATCTGTATGAATAGAAAGTGCAAGGCACAATCTGAAATACTAGGAAACCTACTAAAAATCTAATTGGTAGAGTTTTTAAGTTATGCCAAAAACAAAAGATACAAAATAACAGTATAGCAAGAGGAACACTTTAACTAATTTATCTACGAATTGACAAAGAAGGGTGAGGAAAGCACACCTTCCTACCCATGAGTTGATATCTTCAAGATCTTCACCACAAAGAGAACTTGCACACAAAAGACAGGAAAATGTTGGGGCTGTGTTTAGAGGACTGCCTCAGTCAGTCCCCTACTTTGGTGTTTCCACCTCCATCGATAGCTAGATAACAACGATTAGAGAAAGATGATAAAGAAAATACATAGAATCTACAATATCAAATATGATGATGCAAAGTGAATAGTAAATGGAAGGATATCACCTTCCCAACCAAGTGCTTTCAAGGCAAATGGAGGAAGGAGCGAGTGTGCAAGCCTTCAAAGACCAACGTTGCCACAACGACAAAGATATTGAACCAACAAAATACCATATTGTAGCTTCAATAGAGGTGGTGGAACTTTGAAGTTGTCTCAGTGATGCGTTGGCATCTCAATGGTGTTGGCATCTCAGTGCATTGGGCATTGCATTGGCGACTCAGTGGTGCGTTGGCATTTTAGTGGTGCACTAGCATCCGTATGGACAAAAAGTGCAAGGTACAATCTAAAATACCAAAAAACATACTAACAACCTAATTGATAGAGTTTTTTTGTTATGATAGAAACAAAAAAGATACAAAATAACAGTATAGCAAGATGAACACTTTAACTAATTTATCTATGAATTGACAAAGGGTGAGGAAAGCACACCTTCCTACCCATGAGTTGATATCTTCAAGATCTTCAACACAAGGAGAACCTACACATAGAAGACAAGAAAATGTTGGGGCTTTGTTTAGAGGAATGCTTTAGTTAGTTCCCCGCTTTGAAGTTTCCACCTCCACGGACAACCAAATAGCAACAATTGGAGAAAGATGATAAAAAATAAATGTAGAATCTACAATATCAAATACGATAATGCAAGTGAACAGTAAATGGAAGGATATTACCTTCTCAACCAAGTGCTTTCAAGGAAAATGAAGGAGCGAGTGTGCAAGCCTTCAAAGACCAACATCGCCACAACAACGAAGAGAGTGAACCAACAAAACACCAACTTGTAGCTTCAATGGAGGTGGTAGAACTTGATGGAGCTAAAAGTGAATGTAGAAGTGTGTAGATGGTGAGAATGATCAAGAGGAATGTGAAGAAGATCTAGAAGCCTTAAAGAATGAATGAGATAGTCTTTTGAAAGGTGAAAATGGAGGCAAAAGAGCCATTCGAAGTTAGTTTGAAGGGTAGAGAATGTTACACTTTACATCCAATGGAGGAGTGTAATGCCTCTACAAATTCTAGAGATAGGAATCCTGTCAAGACGATAGTGCATTGCATAGAGATCTATGCATCGCGTTAGTGTCCTCGACAAAATTTCTCCCACTGACACATAAAACGATTGCAAAGTTGATAGAGAAAGGTGGCGAAAATGTTTAATTTGCCTAGGGGTGCAAATTCATGCCATTACATTTTTTCCCCCACTTTAGTGAGCATAAGTGTCAATGAATGCATGGTATAGTAGAGAGAGAGTTGAGGAATGCATACCTGAACCATCGAGGAAGCAGACTGCAATCTGGCGAACTTGGGTGCAGAAGAGAGAGAGAGATGGCTCCATAGGCACTTGGTCCTATTGAGATTTGAACAAAAATGTTGCAAGTGCTTAGTCCTATAGAAGGTGAACAAAATGCTCTGTAGGTGCTCGGTCCTACAGAAGCAGCTCCATGGGTGCTTGATCTCGTAGAAGATGAACAAAGGGTTCTACAGATGCTTGGTCTTAGAGAATGAAAATGCTTCACAAGTGCTTGATCTTGCAAAGGAGGTGCCATAGGTTCTCATCCTGAGGGAGGTCGGATGTGAAAGGCTCCGCAGAGTCTGATTGACCCTCACATGTGCTCAATCTTGTAAGGCAACATGTTAATCTACAAACAATACATGTTAGACAAATAAAAAGTCATGTAGATAGATAGATAGTCATATCTTGGAACAAGTAATTGAAGGAGAAGCTTTAAAAGGGGTCCCTTGGGAACCCTTCAAAAGAAAAGGGGTCCACTCAAGGGATGCTCTATTTGAAAAGCGATGGCATTTCACAAATGATCTTGTCATCAAGGAATCCTTTTGAAAGATTCTCTTTTGTCAAGGAATTTGAAAAAAGAAGAATGACCTCCTTGAAGGTGAATTTTTAATTCTTTTTACTACAAATTCAATTTCAAAAGAAAATTTTACTAAGGGGATCATTTTTGAAGGATGCAATTTTTGAAAAAATGTAAAGATTTTTAGCAAGGGATTCATTAGCCACCGAACACACCTTATTGAAAATCAGAGAGGTATGCCCCCCCCCTAGGATGGTGCGTGCGAATTGAAGGAGCACATGACATCTTAAGGAAAGGATGATCATGTAGAGATGTGGCCCATGATACATGATGAGATGTAAACAAGGAAAAGTTGTCGCACATGCGAGGGACAACACATAGGCACCACAACATCAAGAAGAAAGCTAAGAAGAGAGAAAGATAAAAAAAAAAGGAAAAGAAAAGGTGAATAAATCAAGAGATAGGGGGATCTAATAATTCGGGGTTAGAACTGCTCATATATATATATAGATAGATAGATAGATATAATATACGTATGAACTGTCATCAATACTCTACTATATTAGATCATGAAGAAGGGTACGTGAAAACAAAATAAAAATAAAAAAATGGGTCAACATGGAAGGGAGGTATAAATGCCCCTAACACTTTGCGTTGTCACCAATTGTCAAAAATCAAGGCATAACAAATAGAAGAATGGAGCACATAGAATAAGTTTATGAAACAATACACTCTTGTATCCAAGCACCTACAAGGGTGACAAGGGTCCTCTAGGAACACATAAAACAAGCATGGGGAAACATAACACACACAAATCTAATCTACAGGTAAAGAGGAGGTGCTCTCCTAGTCCTCATCAACCAGGAGGTCGTCATTTTCCCAATCTAGATCATTATAGGGATAGCAAGGGTAGGATAACAAGGGGAGCACTGAACACGCCTTACTAAAAATTAGAGAGGTATGGGCCCCCCCTTAGGATGGTGCATGCAAATTGAAGGAGCACATGACATCCTAAGGAAAGGATGATCATGTAGAGATGTGGCCCATGATACATGATGAGATTTAAATAAGGAAAAGTTGTCACACATGCGAGGGACAACACATAGGCACCACAACATCAAGAAGGAAGCTAAGAAGAGAGAAAGATAAAAAAAAAGGAAAAGCAAAGGCAAATAAATCAAGAGATAGGGGGATCTGATAATTTGGGGTTAGAACTGCTCATAGATATATAGATAGATAGATAGATAGATATAATATACATATGAACTATCATCAATACTCTACTATATTAGATCATGAAGGGTATGTGAAAAAAAAATTTAAAAAAAATGGGTCAACATGGAAGGGAGGCATAAATGCCCCTAACACTTTACGTCATCCCCAAATGTCAAAATCCAAGGGATAACAAATAGAAGAATGATGGAGCACATAGAAGAAGTTTATGACACAATACACTCTTGTATCCAAGCACCTACAAGGGTGACAAGGGTCCTCTGGGAACACATAAAACAAGCATGGGGAAACATAACACACACACAAATCTAATCTACAAGTAAAGAGGAGGTGCTCTCCTAGTCCTCACAAACCAGGAGGTCGTCATTTTCCCAATCTAGATCATTATAGGGATATCAAGGGTAGGATAACAGGGGGAACACCCTTTGACTCTCTTGCAACAAGAGCAAAGGAAGAGGGCCACTCGAGTTCTTTTTCGCTCAACTCTTGTGAGGTAAACGTTATTGATCTTGCCAGGATCATACATAGAGTTAGGACATCGTCCATCGAGTTGAACATGTACTTGATAGGAGTTCCATGTGTCAAATTGAGCAGGTGAAGGAAGCACCCGAGATCCACTGCCAACCTCACTGAAAGAATCGGTGGCAGTGACAAACTCAGGGGACATTGAGGCTACCTCCGTCGCTAGGAAGATGCAAGCCAAAGCAGAGCCCTCTCCCAAAGAAGGAAATCCCTTCTTTCGACCCCATTAGAAGTAGGGTCATCCTCCAACTTATGCTTCATTAGAGGATGCAAGATTCCCATAAAAGAAGCAAAAGGTGAGGAGGAAGAGGACAAAATTGTAGTGGATACCATCAAGGTATTCAACATATCAACAAGCTTAGGAAAAGGTAGGATTTTTGGAAGGGACATGAAGGGAGGAAGCTCAACCGAGGGAGTGATGAACACTTGCACTCTTTTAGGGAGAGGGTCATCCACACTTGGGGAGGGAGTCGAGAGCAAGATTGAGGTGATGGGAATTGAAGTAGAAGGGCAGAGGAGGGGGGCACAATAGGAGATGCCGAAGTAGGAGTTGTTGGCTCCTTTTTTGCAAGGCAATCTACTTAGCAACTAGAGCCTTCCTCTGACGCTTGCACTCATGCACAAGGCAATTTCTTTGGCTTTGAGAGCTAGAAGCTACAACTTGAGGAGGAGCAAAAGGATCCTGTTCTACCATGGGAGTGTTCGTCATAGCCATGTCGACGAAGGGAGTGACTCCAGGACAAAAAAAAGGAAGAGATGCAAAACTAGAGACAACAACCGGTGGAGAAGTAGACTCAAGCACCTCAGTAACGAGCCTCTTCCCATTTGACACCCTAGGGGCAGGGACAATAGGGGGCTGTGGAGGCCAAGACGTAGGGGAAACTCCATGAGGACCCTTCCCCTTACCATAGACAATGGGCTGAGGCACCGTGGGCAAGATAGGAAGGTCGAACACTTAATGCTTGACCTTTCTCCAAGTAGGCACCATTGGGCTCCCCAAGAAATTTATCTATGGACTCAACAAGCGAGGCATAGGAGTAGAGGCCAAAGGTGCCATAGAAGGGTTGGAGGCAGAAGTAGATGAATCAACAAGAGAAAAGGAAGGATCCTTTTGAGGAGGAAGAGGCATCCTGTTGTTGCGCTATCATAGAAGCCTTAACCAAAATAACATAGGGGGAAGGAGGGTGTTGACATGGTTTTTGTGACCGCACCAAACAACAGAACAAAATAGTCTGAAGGCTACTCTGTTCTCTCTTGATCAAAGTATTCTGTGTGCTAAGATTGTGAGATAGATCACACGTTCAACTCCAAGGTTCTGAAATACTTGGAACACCCTCAGTTGGTTGATGTGTATTGTTGTGTTCTTACGAGGGGACTTACACAATTGTTTAGGGTTCTTGCAGTTAACAGTCGGTGTATGCTTTGAAGGGGTTCTTGCGTGTATGATTTGGAAATATAGTATGTTTTCCTAAAGCTAACCAGAAATGTACGGAAAATAAAGGAGTATAAGGCCTAAGAAACTTATGTTCTATTCTAGATGCAGGATGTGTGGAGCTCAATTTTGGCAGACTTCAACCAAATTTCACCTAGCCTCACGTCGGACAACCTCAGTAAAATTGGTGCAATCTTCAAAGGGGATAGCAAGAGATGTTCAAATTATGATTTAGCATATGTACACCATCAAAACGATGCATATAAGTACACAAATCACAATCGAAGTTAAACTCAAGATAATTTCCAGTCGACCATGCAAGGCGGACTTATCATCAACAAGCCGCTAGTGGTATGGAATGAAAAGAAGCTACCTCAATAAAACACCACACATCAAAGTAAACTACTTGCATGAAAATTAAGCTACTTGGATTCGAAAGGAAGAAGAGACCTTGCTAGCTATTCATGACAAGACGAATTCCACCATCAATGAAAAGATCTATTATCATGAAAGTGTTACACAACAATCTCCACAAAAGTTTTCAAAGGGAAAACTTTCTTTCTTCTCCACACTATGCTATCAAACAAAAATGCTAACTCTGCTCTACTCTCTAGCTCTAAAGCTAATGTCTGATATCTACTTCTAATCTTCTAATGAATTACAAATGAGGGGGACTCCCCCTTTTATAGATAGCCCGGTCCCAAAAGATGGCTAGGGTTACAATCAATAGAGTGGCCAAAATCATGCCACCTCAGGCCTAACCCTAAAAACTGCCAGAATGGGGAGTGGTACATTAAATGAATCAAAGATTCCCACTCACTCCCAAAAATAGTAAAGGCAATAAATGCCCACAATCAGCCTTCTAGAAGATCCTCGTCTAGTAGTGTGTTCCCGTTCTCCTTCTCCCTGACTGCAAACTCGACAAATCTACCAAGTACAACCTCAACCTCCTGAACCGAAATGGGTGGAACACAATCTAGCTGAAACTCTAACACTATGACTGAATGTTCATGCCTAGTACAAGATTTTCTCCAAGCAACCAAGGAATCCTGCATGCTCTGAATCAAACTGGAGAAAGTAGAAGTGTTCTCGAAATCATCCTGTATGAAGGTCTTAACATCTGAAAAGAAAGGCACCAGCCTACCCCTCAAATTATCAACATTAACCTCATTTGGATTCAACCGCCTAGCAAATATGGCCTCAAAAGTATTCTGAACTCCATCTATGATATTGGTCATAGCCTTATGTATCCTGGCTGAATCTGCCTGTGCTGCGTCGAAGAAACCACGTCCCGTGATCGCCGAAGAATACCATCTAGAGAAGTCATATCTGTCATTCTCCTGAATGACACCCCCATTAATCAGCAACCACAACGGAACATGCCTCAATGCCTCAAGATGCTGAATTACTTTGCTCTAATAAATAGAAGCATCTCCCCAAGCATGATCAACTGCCTCCATCCATGCTAAAATACTAGAGGCCTGCTGAAAAGCAGAAGCAAGGTCCTCCATAAACTTCTCTATCTCAGCACGAACCCCTATGACCCACTTGTCTGCTTCCTGTGCCATTTTTCCTAACTCCATCAAGCCACTGATTGACTCTCTAGGTATATCTGCTGGAGGCTCTATTACTGGAATCTCCTGCCCTCGAGAACGAGACAACTGCTGTACATATCTGATTAAAGCCTTGTGTTCTCTTTTCAATCTTTTATACTTTACTTCCTTCTTGAATAACCTATCCTTGAGGGCGAGGTAGGAGTTATCACACTCCTCTACAATCTGTGCACTAGTGGGGTGTCCTAAATCCAAAGTCGTGACCACATAATTCTCAGGAACTGCTTCATTTCGGTCACAATCAACTTGAGGCACGGCAATGTGAAGAGTGCGAGAGCCATCCTCTTCAGTGGAGATCTTCGAAAATTTTCTTGCTTTCTTCTTCTGTGGAGGTGCACTGATCTTGTTCAAAAATTCTTCCATCTCAACTACTGGATCAATCTCCTCACTGGGGCTTCTCCTCATCCTATCCTTAAGCCAATCAGGCACATTGTACTGTATATCAAAGGGTTGCTATTCCTGTGCCTCTACCTCTCTAACTTGCTCAACCTCTACATCATTCTGGTGAGGCTCATCGTGCTCAAGTGGCTGGGTGTCTCCTGAAACTATATCATCATCATCATCATCATTCATAGCCGCCTCTAACTCCTGCTGAAATTGAGGGTCAGTAATAGTCCCCGCATCATCTTGCTGATCAGCCCTAATAGGTGCGTTGACACTCTGGCCAACTAACTCTCTCCGTGGAGGCTGATTATTTTCCTGTACTACTTGCACCTGATTCAATGCATTCCTCTGATTAGCAAACAAAGAAACCCCCTGTATACTTGGAGAACGTGTCTCCAATGGCGTGGGTGATGCAACTCGTGGAGGCTCTGGCTGAGTAGGCTCCTGTTGAACTAGCTCTTTCCTTTTGGACTCTGGACCTCGTGTGATCTGTTTCTTTCTGCCTGTGGTGGGTGTCCTGTGATCTCCCATCAAATTGTAAGTCAAAGCAATTGACCTACTCTTCAACCTATTCACACGCCTATCAACCCATGCTCTAGTAAATGTTAGGACCAGGATAGAAAGTGTATCCAAATCTGTAACCTCAGGTTCTGACCAATCTGGGAGCGGAAGTGGAGTATCTCTCACTACTGCATAGTCCAGATGGACAACGTCCATATCCTCGTTCACCTGGTCCGGAACCGGAACAACTTCGCACTCCCTGATCAAAGTAATTGGCAACCGAGAGAACATTCTTTTCCTCACTTCAATCTCATCAGCTGCATCAGCCCAATAGTCCTCAGTATTTGCCTTGTGTTTGAATTCTTCTGACAATACCCATTTGATGTTATGATGTGGATCATAGTGCTGTCGGCTGGTGTGATATGAAAAGTGATAAAATTGAAGTTCACTTTTAGCCTCTCTAGCTGCCTGTATTGAAGGACACACTTCATCTGAGTTGCCCATGACAATTGGGAATTCAATTCCCCACTTCTTTTTCTTTTGAATTTTATCGTGGGCGAGCAATTGCCTAGATATCTCTAACATTAAAATTCTATCCGTTGGGTACTTAGGTAGCCTATATGGATACGATGAAAAACCTTGTAGCCTTATGTAAGAAAACCTTGGAAATTGAATGAACCAACACCCATACCTTTCAATCAACTCTTGGGCCTCCCTCGAGATTCTATGATGTAACCGCTCCTGAATCAACCTCGTGATATGCATGGTGAAGGCATCATTGACACGCTTGTAATGGGTAGTACTTGCCAGGTGCAACTGCGAACAAGCGTCATCGATTTTGAATTGGTGAGAGCCACAACCGATAGGCTCTTTGTAAGAAATCCCTCTGTACTTTGTCATACAAGCCAACATATAAATGATGTAAGAGCTCATGTAAAATGTCTTCATCCTTCTAAGGCTCAAGAGCTACTCATGCAAATTATCACTGATCATCTCAGCCCAATTGACGTAGTCTTTTCCTTCCAGCACGAGGTTGATGTAGTAAAACATCCAAGGCTCAAAAATAAAGGACTGTGGGCAACCACCAACCCTGCTCAGCATCATGATGAGGTCACAGTATTCTTGCTTCAAGTCATCCGCTATGATTTGCTTTGGCAGCTTCGCACGAGAAGGCTTGGGAGTGCTCATCCAGTGAGTGTTAATTGTCTCCGTGCATCTCTCGAATGCAGAAGCGTACATCCGCTCAGCTCGCTCTCTGGATTTGTAAACCATGTTTCTATGCACCGGGATCCTGAAAGCTTCACCAATGGAGGCAGGAGTAAGATTGGCTAGTACTTGGCCATCCGGTGACATGATTGACCGATGATCCTTCTCATAGTAATTGGCGCACTCCATCATCAGCTCCGAATACTTAATGGCTGGTGGGAAACCAGCAGCTGCATATAATCCGCTTCGAACAATATTGTGCAAAGTGGTCGAAGGCCGATGACTTCCAATCCCCAACATTCTATTCTTGAAGGCCTCTAGGTTGACGGAGCCCAAGTTGGTGTCTGTCAACTTGCCCAACTTTGAAATGAACTTTGATTCTAGCATGAATGTTTTGCTCAGTTTCTTGATCACAGCCTGTCTGGATGCACCATTGTTATCCTTGCCAGTCGCCCTTGCCTCAGCCATCTCAACTTCTCCTTCACAAGATTTTGAACTTCAACACTTAGAAAAGACTTCTAAGTAAACTTCAGTGACTTCACTATTCTTCAGCAACTCCAATCAGCAACTAGCAAGTTCACACTTTTTTAAACTCTCAGCAACTTCACCTTAAGGCTTCCTTCTTATCACTGGAAACTTCAAATCTCAACAAGAAATCAAACTCCAGCAAATTTGAATGCAGCTCCAAGAGTAGAAATCGAACCTCAACAGCAAATTCAAGCTTCAGCCTTCAACAAACTCAATCAGCAACCAGCAAGTGCGTCCCTTTTGGTTTCAGCAATATTCAGACTTTCAACACTTGCACTGGCAACTCAAGGCATCCTTCTCTAGAAGTCTTAACAATTTCAATTTTGAACTTCAGCAAACTCCATTCCTCAGCAAAATTTTGAACTCTTCAAGCTTCAGCAATTCTTAGCAACAATCTTCACTTAGAGCAAATTCGACTTCTCCTGCTGTGAAAAATAAGTGAGAAACTTCTTCATTTTATAGCCAAAAATCGAATTCTAGAAGGAGCCAATTATAGCCAGTACATTTAATTTCCACTACTCCACTTCAAGAATTCGAATTTTCCCTCTCTGGTATTTCTGACACTTGTCCGAGGATCTTAATCTTCTAGAAGTTCAACCTTGACTGGCATCTTTGAATTTATTTTGGGAAAATTTAATTTAAATTCATCTTTTAGTTCACCAGTCGGAGCTCTGTCATTTGAATTCGAGTTTAACTCCTCAGCTCTGGAAGATTCATCATCGAAGAATTCAATCAAAATCATCTACACAAACTCATTTCGAATTCATCATTCGGAGAAATTCATTTTGAAAACACATTTTATCCATCTTGCCTTAGAGAATTTAAAATTTGCCCCCTAGGAAAATTCACAATTTGAGCACTGATTAAATTCTTCACTAAGAAAGTGTTGGCGAAGTGCGGAAGACATGGAAATCCATCTATCATCGCAAATGTTCAGTACCCAGAAGAGAATTTGCTTCAGAATGCTTCGAATCCATGGGTACCCAACGAACGGGTTCATTTAATTTTAAAATTTTGAACCTTAGAAAATATTATTCTATCAAATTAAATCCATTCTTCGCCCGTGATCATCTTGTGTTGCTCTCGCTTGAGAAATTTTGTCAATCCATCTTGCATTATCATCCATTCCTGACTTCATCCCTGAAAAATTTGCCGGTGTTCTAAGAAGAAAATTCATCACCTTGAGTTCTAGGCATATTTTCTAAGGAAGAACATATTTTTGCTTTAGAAAATTTTAAATCATCTTGTACTTAGAAGATTTTCCTTAGAAAATTTTATTCGTTTTCCAGTGGTGAAAACTTCATCAACTTCACTTAGAAAAATTTTATTCATGAAGGCGCCCAGCATGTTTTATTTTTCATCTACCACTTTGCATTTTACTTCACATTTGAAAAATATTTTTTTGAAGCTCCAACGCCTTAGGAAAACATCTTTTATTCCACTTCACATTCTAGGCGCATAGCATACTTGGGAAAATCACGCCTTAGCATTTTATCTTCACCACCTCACACATATCACTTTGGGCGCATTTAGGACTTGGAGGAAAATACGCCTTCATTCACCCTTCCTTCACCACGCCTTAGAGCATTTTCAACACTTTTTACCCCATTTACCACCTTATCTTTACTTTTACAACCTTAACTTGGGCGCATTTAGGCATGCAAGGAGGATGACTCTTCAACTTCCATTTTTTTGTCTCTACTTGACCTCTTTTGGGCGCATTTAGGCATGTATGAGGGATAAGAAATGTTCACTTGTTGACTTGTTTTTATCTTGGGCACATTTTCATGTAGGTGAAGGATGAAACTTATAACCACGCCTTGGAGTGACCTTTCACCTCCCTTGTTTTGTCTTGACATGCATGCTTTTGGGCGCATTTGGCCTATGGAGAAGGATAAATTTGTTTGACCACTTTGACTCTCTTGCAATTTGGGCGCATTTTACCCCTTGAGGAGGATGGGCGCATTCTGAGGGGTGAGAAGGATGAGTTCAATACTTAGAACTTTTCTTGTTTTTCGCCAGTTTTTCATGCCCTGCTATTTATAGTAAGCCCTCTGATTTTTGTATCTCTGAAGCTCAGAATGATTTGAAATTTTGGACAGTGCATCCTCATGACCCTGTTGTCTTGTCGACACTGCCATTTTTAGTCGGCCTGCTATTTTTAGCCCATTTCTGAAAGTGATTTACTATAAATAGCAACTACTTGCTTCTAATAGCTCCATTGCTCCGATTAACTTGAAATTTGAATGAGGCATTCCTCACCACGTGACCTGACTGCTGGCATCAACGCATGCACCTGACTTGCTATTTTTAGCCTATTTCCAAATTGACTTACTATAAATAGTAAGTGCTCCGTTTGACTTGAAATTTTACTAGCAGATAGCCTGAAGGATGTTGATCGCAGTGGTTTACACCGGTTTTCAAAATTTTTGACTTTTTACCCTTCTTTTCAGGCTCTGAAGTTGGAAACCCTAATTTGCTTTGCATGCGTATCAAATGGTCTCTGTTTGCCTTCGTTTTTGCTGCATTGCGATTAGCTCGTGATTCTAAATTGCTGGGAAGCGGCTGCCGGGACACACCTGCTAAAAATAGTAAGTTCCTTATTGAGTGATCATCTTCATTTGCATGTCACACCATCATGAAGCTCTCAAAAAACCCACCAGGAATCATCCAACATGCAAAAGAAACCCTAACATGCAAACCCTAAAAATAGCCTCGAAAGGCTGAATTCTGAAAGTTGTCGTCTCGTTTTGCATGTTACATCATCGCGAAGGTCTTTGAAAACCCAGAAGGAATACCCAGACATGCGAAGAAAAACTCTGCATCTGAGTCCTGAAATTGGTCCCAGAAGCAGGACTGCTAAAAATAGTAAGTTGTTTGTTTTCGCTCAAATTTTGCATGCAAATAGCTTGATGTACTCTGAATGCTGTGACTGTCAGAATCTCAAAAATGCTGACTGATTGCCTGTAATTTCACACTTATGAAAAATAGTAAGTACCTCAGAATCTTATGAAAACTTGCTGAGAGCCTGCTGGAAGCATACTGACATCAATGTTAAGCTCTGTTTTCAATTTATTCACCCTATTCGACCTTGGACTGACCAGGAAAGATGAAACCCTAATTTTTAGACTTGGTCAATTTTACGCTTAAGCTCAGAGACGAGCACAATCCTCGAAAGGCAGACACCAGAAAAGAGACAGAGAAGGAGAGAGAGAGAAAACCCAAGCCAAAAGACCAGAATGGAGCAAAAATTAGGGGGTCCCCATCTTGAATGGGGCGATGTGTGAAAAGGTCACAACAGAGGATAGGTCACTTTTGGTGCTATGCCCCCATTCTTGTATTTAACTTAAGTGCGATACAATAGGTGTGTCCTTGGAGGAAGTAGACCAATAGGGGCAGGCCAGAAGTGATCTAACGAATAGGTCCCACACAACACTAAAGGCTTATACTCGGTGTCGTGCACAACGTGCATGGAGCCCTCATGAGATAACTTCAAACATTTATGGATCATCGAAGGGACTGCGTTCATGGAAACTAGTCATGGAATGCTTAGCTTCACTTTGAATAAGTTAGACTCTGGGATAATATCGAAAAGAGCATTCATAGTCCTGGGCCCTACCAGGACTGAAAGGGTGATAAAATTGATGGTAGGGACGGAAAGCCTATCATGTGTGTGTATTGTGCTCTTAGATTCATCATACCCATCCTTATGTAGAAAGTTTATTAGCATAATCTCCTTTGTAATAACATTAACTTGACTTGTAGGATCAATGAGAATGCTAGTCACGATGTTTCCGTTGATACGAGTGGGAATGTACAGAGGAGAGGGTTCTCTATTCGCATTCATAGACAGGTCTTATGAGGTAAAGGTTATAGCCAGTGATCCATTTGTAGGTTGTGCATAAGGAATGGGGAGATGCATAAAAAAATCCATCTTCACATATTTCAAAAAGGAATTCCTTAGGATACCCCAAAGGTTCAACAATCAGATAGTGACCTATTCTAGAGTTTGCTTCACAATGTTTACGAATCCTTCTGGCTACACCACTAGGGGTCATAGGTTGGGTTGCAAGGCTATGCTGTAATGCCTCTCGTGTTATTGAACTCCCATGATACCTTTATGTGCATGTGGTTGTTGTTGTTCGAATATTGCTTATGTTTGATGTATACTCATGATTACGTTGGTGATTGTTTCATCTATTTGACTTATATGTTTTGCTTGGATGCAAATGATGCTGTTTTATGATGTTAATGATATAATGATTCATGGTGTTTGTCTTTAACTGATTATGCTATACTGTGTGGTTATGCAAATTGTTTAATACTCGCTTCATGATGTTTATGATGATGTTCTATTGTTTGAGATTTGGGTGAGGGGGACGGTGTTGCATCGCTCATCTGTGAGCACCCTGCCACACTGCAATTCTCTCTCACGGTGTGTAGTACATTGAATATATATATGTTGTTTCGACACTGGGTTTTATGCAGGTTTGCAGGTACTAGGCACCGACTCCACCCGCACTGTCGGGTCAGAGCGTGCCCAACATACCCAATGGATATGATTTGGTTTAAGGATTTGGCAAGAAAGTATCCCCGTCCATGTCCGTTGTCCCATCGTTGTTTGATGATGTCATCCGCCAGTTCCCACTCTGTTTGGTATCATCTTGTTTTACGTCATTTCTTTTTGGGTGGAAATTTTAATGTGTTAATTGTTTGATTTAGATGGTATCGTTACTGTTAATTAGTTAAATTAATACAATTATGGTTAGTATTATGATTGAAATTAAACATTAAACATAATTATTAATGTGTGTTGTGAAGATTTAATTAAATGCTAAATTAGTTTGAAAATTTAAAATTATGTTTTTAAAATTAAAAGAATAATATGTTAATGGAGCTTTATGAATTTTTAATTGGCAATTAAATAATATTGTTTATTTAATTAAATAATAATGTTTATTTAATTAAATAATAATGTTTAGTTAGTTAAATAATATTGTTTATTTAATTAAATAATATTGTTTATTTTATTAAATAATATTGTCCATTTAATTAAATAATACTATTTATTTATTTGTTATTACTTGGATTTATTCAAAAATAAATAATTTTGTTAATAATTGTATTTTGTAAATTTTTATACTAAAAGAGTTCTCCGTTAAATTTATAATGGGATAATATGTTTACCGCGTAAATTATTAAATGGTGGAAGGGTTGTGCTTAATATAATATAATTTAATATAATATAATATAATGGTATCCAAATAATGGTTTTCCTCCTCGTGCCTTGTAAACCCTTTTCACTTTTGCATGATTCTTTCAACGTGGAAGGAGTGAGTTTTCACTTTCTGCATGATTCTTTCAACGTGGAAGGAGTGAATTTTCACTTTCTGCATGATTCTTTCAACGTGGAAGGAGCGAGAGTAGCTTGGAAATTTTCTTTACACCTGTCATTTACATGTTTTTGGAGGGGTACATTTGTTTGAAGAGGGTAAAAAGCCCGGGGATTTTTCTTTCTACGGTGGACATTTTTTGGAGGAAGGGGAAAGAACTCAGGAAAAACCAGCATTAAAAGATTAAATACATATTTACTATTTGTTTTAATAATAATAATAATAATAACACATAGCAATAGGTATCGCAAGTTAAATCCCATGCATAGCTGATGCACAGAGGTATAAATACAGTAATTTCTTTTGGAAGACTGTAACGTTGTATCACATGTATATAGAGATTTTTGGAAAAATTTAAATATTTTGAAGTATTGAATTTGTAAATATAGTTAGTGTATGATGTTTTTCTTCCTCAATCATGGTATTCTTAGCACCCAATTTGATTAGTTAATTTAATGAAGTAAAATTGCTTGCCCTACCTTTCTGTAGCACTTATTATTTGGTGCATGAACTGAATCCCACCCAGTCAGCCATTGCTACTTCTGTTTAGCACCCTCAAAATAAAAATAAAACTTATGCACAACTTCTCCTTTGAAATCAGTTACAGCTTCTTTCTACTTTCAGCATTCATTATTTGTCACCAAATTTGTATTTTATGCAATTGTTACTCTTGTTTTCAGTCAACCCTAAATAGGTTTTTAGCATAAAGATTTTTGCATAAGAATCGTTAGATGATATTTACCCTCCACTTCTTTTACCTCTCCTTAAAATTACGCATGATTGGTATGGCATACTTAGTTCATGCCTACATTCCATTTAGATACGTGAGAAATGAAGCTTTAAGTTAAAATAGTACATGTTAATTCTAATAAAGAAAATGAGGTTAGATGCTACTATACCTTTAAGATTGATTTTCTCTTTTTAAAATACTCCTTTTAATTGAATAGTTGTAGGTTTAAATATTTTTGTGAAGATAGCTCTTTTATTTATAATATTTAGAACCTATGTGAGTATTTAAATAAATAAACATATTTTTTTAAATTAGATTTATTTAAAACTTGTTTTTATTAGATATGGGTAATTTCATTACCCTTGAGTTACTTACTGTAATGGTAATTTATCTTTGTAGTATATTTAAAATTTGATCTATTTAAAATTAGATTTATTTAAAACTTATTTTATTAGATATGGGTAATTTCATTACCCTGTAAGTCACTGTAATGGTAATTTATCTTTGTAGTATATTTAAAATTTGATTTATTTAAAATTAGATTTATTTAAAAACTTGTTTTTATTAGATATGGGTAATTTCTTTACCCTGTAAGTTACTGGAATGGTAATTCATCTTTGTAGTATATTTAAAATTTGATTTATTTAAAATTAGATTTATTTAAAAAAACTTGTTTTTATTAGATATGGGTAATTTCTTTACCCTGTAAGTTACTGGAATGGTAATTCATCTTTGTAGTATATTTAAAATTTGATTTATTTAAAATTAGATTTATTTAAAAACTTGTTTTTATTAGATATGGGTAATTTCTTTACCCTGTAAGTTACTAGAATGGTAATTTATCATTGTAGTATATTTAAAATTTGATTTATTTAAAATTAGATTTATCTAAAACTTGTTTTTTATTAGATATGGGTAATTTCATTACCCTGTAAGTTACTGTAATAGTAATTTATCTTTGTAGTATATTTAAAATTTGATTTATTTAAAATTAGATTTATTTAAAACTTGTTTTTATTAGATATGGGTAATTTCATTACTCTTGAGTTACTTACTGTAATGGTAATTTATCTTTGTAGTATATTTAAAATTTGATTTATTTAAAATTAGATTTATTTAAAACTTATTTTATTAGATATGGGTAATTTCATTACCCTGTAAGTCACTGTAATGGTAATTTATCTTTGTAGTATATTTAAAATTAGATTTATTTAAAACTTGTTTTTTTATTAGATATGGGTAATTTCTTTACCCTGTAAGTTATTGGAATGGTAATTTATCGTTGTAGTATATTTAAAATTTGATTTATTTAAAATTAGATTTATTTAAAACTTGTTTTTTATTGGATATGGGTAATTTCATTACCCTGTAAGTTACTGTAATGGTAATTTATCTTTGTAGTATATTTAAAATTTGATTTATTTAAAACTTGTTTTTATTAGATATGGGTAATTTCATTACCCTAATGGTAATTTATCTTTGTAGTATATTTAAAATTTGATCTATTTAAAATTAGATTTATTTAAAACTTATTTTATTAGATATGGGTAATTTCATTACCCTGTAAGTCACTGTAATGGTAATTTATCTTTGTAGTATATTTAAAATTTGATTTATTTAAAATTAGATTTATTTAAAACTTGTTTTAATCATATATGGGTAATTTCATTACCCTTAAGTTACTTATTGTAATGGTAATTTATCTTTACATAGTATATTTAAAATTTGATTTATTAGATATGGGTAATTTCATTACCCTGTAAGTTACTGGAATGGTAATTCATCTTTGTAGTATATTTAAAACTTGACTCGTTTCAAGTGCATTTAAAATTAGATTTAATTACAAGCTTATTTAAAATTAAATTGATTTTCAAACATCTTTACTTTTAGATTTGTGACTCTGCATAAACTGTATATGGTAGATTTTAAATTAAAATTTATTTATTTTGAAGTCAACAAAGGTAAATGTCATACTTTTAATTAAATTTAATTTGCAGTAAAAATCAGGTTACATTTGAATTAAATTTATTAGTTTAAAATAACAGATATATATAGGTTAAGTTTTAATCAATTTGAAGTAAACAAAAGTACAGGCTATGAATTTTAAATCAAAAGAAAACTGATGTTTTGAATACTATAGGTTTTCCCAAGTGCTTATCTATTTAAAATATATTATAAAGAAAATGCTTTTTAATCATAGTGGATTATTTAATTATTTATTACATTATCTTTAATAAGTTTGGATTATGTTCACGTTCAAATAAGTGGGTATGTATAGTCCTTTTGAACATGTTTGGATATTTATTTTGGTTATACTTTGAGTGCTCATTGGAATTGATTTCTTATGCATACCAGTGGTTCCATGTTGATCATACTTTCCTCTTGCTTTATTTCGCTTTTGAGGTAATCTTTATGTATAGACATGTTTTGGATAAGTTGGGAACCCGTAAATGCTTAAGCCACTCCCCTTTGATAAGTTATGGGTGGTAGGTTGTTAGGCTTCCAAAGGCGATGGGAAACCCATTTTGTGTGGAATCTTCCCATGATTAGACCTTTGTGTTCCATTGATCGTATTTCTATTTTGAGTTCGTGGGTGTACCATGTTCCATGATTTTCCTTGCCTTTGGTTATGATTATGAGTGAGATGGTTCATGCCTCACATGTGTATTTGGTAGGTGGCTTTTATGCATTGGTGCACCCTTGTTGTTGTGAGTCTTGTTTTGAAACTATTCGAAAGAGTCTCCTAATCAAGCAATGTTGTACTCGTTGCATGTTGTTTTATGTCAGTGTTATAGTGTTATGCATATGAAGAAAGTCAAGTCGTTCATTGGAAACTAATGGTTATATCCCATGTGGGTGAATTGGAGCAACTCAAGTTGTCGAACTATGGTGCCTCTGCGAATTATATACGTAGGAAAGGCCATCAAGTGATGAGCCCTTGAGGCATTAGGTCGGGCCCCTAGGACTGTTCTTCTAAGTCTTGTTGAGACTTGTCGTTCATTCCAGATAATGTAAAAACTACCATTGATTTATATAGCTTTTCTTAATAATCATGTGCTAACTATCTTTGATCTTATGTGTGTGCCAAGTCATGTAGACCTTGTAGGTATAGGCATTGGGAGCAAGGACTTGTCGATAAAATAGAATGTAAGAGGTATGTTAAGCTGACCTAAGTAAGTAGACTCTATTGCCAAAGTTAGTAAATCACTTCTATATTTTCTTGTAACTTGTGTGATCTTAGATATAGAAGTAGTGGTGTGTTGTTGTCTTATGAAGTAAACACAAAGTGAAATAAAATGAAATTATTGCAAAATTAGCAAGATGTCTTTCTGATCTTGCACAGTTGACTTTGAGTGTATGTAAAATGTAGGTATAGAGATTGGTCCACTTTGTTTTATATTTTGTGTTTCTGTTCTTGTATACTCGATGCTTACTTCTCCATTGATATTAGGAAAAAAATTAGGTGATGAACTAATGTATCTTTGATATGTTGTATCTGTGGAAATATGCTCTGTAGTTGTATTATGGAACTGTGAATTGAATTGCAATGAAATGATGTATCGTTTTCCACACCAGTGATCATTAATAGTAGTGTGTCATCACTATGTGTTCTTGGTTGTTTAGTCTCTTCCTTTTGATAAAATTTTATGATTTGTAATGACCGTTTCGTGTACTCCAGAGGACGTGAATGATTTAGTAAATGCATAATTGCTTTTCGTGTAATGTGAGCACACATTCATTATATGCAATGTTCCGCAATGTTTCACTTTAAAAAAAAAATAAAAAATTATGGTGTTTGTTGTCCTTTGGGGTTCACCGCGGCGGGGCATTACACATTAGTGTAGGAGCACTAGGTTCCATCTGGGCACTTTCTGGTTTCCATATGAGCCCATTATCGGTATCGGTGATTTGTTAGAGTAGAAGTTCGCCAAAGTGATCCAAATCCATGATGGATTGTGGAAAGGAGGTAAACATTTGAACCACGTAGTTGTTGGAAAATAAGTATACTTGTGGAATTATGTATGTAATTGTACTTCCCTTGTAAATGTGAGAAACCAGTAACTGTACATTGGTTGAGTGTTGTGAATACCCCGTACTTGCTTTGTGGGCTCATAACCCACAGGTCTTAGGATGGAGATACGGTGTACCCATCCATACATAATATGTTGTTTTTGGTGTGGGATTAACCATACCATTATGTGTGTTTGTATGTTTGTTACCTGATTGAGGGCCAACCCACGTGTGGTTGAAAATCTATACATATATGAGTAGCCAAAAGATAGTTTCATAGATTCTTTTCTTTTGGTTCTCAGCCCCTCAATCCGTGAAGGGGTAGTAGAAGTCACAAGGTTTTCTTGGGCGGAGTGTGCAGCGTACGCACATTGCGACGCAGAGCTGTCTTAGCTCAACCGATCCCAAGGAAACATACTCACTACTTTCCCTTACAATGGATCAGGGTACTTGATCCATATGTGCTAGCCTAAACCCCACAATTTTGAGTATAGCAACATTGGATTGTTAGTTTATGCCTGGCCGTCCATAGGGACGTTGAGCTGGCATTAGCGAGTCAACCTCGTCTGTATGAGAGGTGAAGCTTGACTAGCCCCATATTGATATGCTCATATATGTATTGCATACATCGTATCTGCACATGTTCTGACATGATGCAATGGATACGATGCCACACCCCACTAATGTTCTGACACAGTGTTGGTGATGATGCCGTGTTGCTGATGGTAGCGAGCTGGGCTCGAGGACACGATGCCACATGCATAGACACGTGAAGGCGCACTATGAGATTGTGTTATGATAGCCTACTTGTGTGATGAGTGTAATGGGGCCTCACACACTTGTAGAGGGATACTCATGTTTTCTTTCGACAGTGTTTGGGTCGGTTAGCATATGGGTATGTCCTAGCCATGTATACCTCTGGCGACGGCAAGTACCTGCATGTTCCTTCTCCACAAGGTATTGCTATGCGGGGTGTGTCTGTGTGTGCCTACTTCTGTGGAGCCATAGACACACTGCCATGCGGCATACGTCAGTGCGTGCCTTCTCCGGCTGGCGTATGACCATGTCGCATGACGACGCGAGGCAGGGTGTAGCCGAGGAGCACACTCTGGGTCATGTGGATGGCGTGCTCACTCCGCACCACATGAGGGCTATTGTTATAGCTGGACGATGTTCCCTCCTTCCTCGTTTGGTGGCTAGTATCTAGTCACACAGTGTTGTATTGTGCAATTTTGAAGATTGAGGACTTCCTATATGATTGTTTATGATTTTCAATTGACCTTGAAGGCTGAAATTTTGTTTATGTTTGATTGTAATGGTTTAGCCACACTTTGTGACTTATTCTCTCGTAGCCCTCATGGTTACTTTTGATTTAGTGTTGAAATTGCGCGCATTTCTTGCTTTACTGTTGAAATTGAATCTTCTTTGATGTGTATTTTATGACTTTGGTGGCTAAACTAGTTTATCGTTGTTGTTTTCGAGGTCAGCCATGTGTCGTATTGTGATTCCTCTCCAAGGACGTATGAGGCGGACTTGGTGAGTGTATACGAGGAAGCAGACGCAGGGAACCTTGAGGATGGGGGTATGTGAAGCTATTTTACAGCTAGGACCCACTACCCACCTATGTGTGATGACTATCTCTTGGAGGCTAACCACCTTATACAACAAGAGATAGATCAGTGTGGCTTTGATTGGATGGTTTCACTATGTGTGTGTGGCCTAACTCCATCAAGCCATTGAGTGTGAGGTATGGTTTATGTGAGATGGATTTTGGCTCTTGGCTCATGGATTATGTATTGTGGATTAGTATGCTGCTTTTCGGCGTCCAGATGGACCCTTGTGTAGCCTCGTTATGTGATTCCCGGTGATGTGAGTTCATGTGTATGTGAATAATGCATGAATATAGTACTTAGATTCTTGAGATTGTTTACTTCCCTTTTATTGTTCTCATCTAATATTTGGGACTTGTTCTTCGGTGGTGTTGTAGGAAAATGCCTAGACGTCACAATCTTGATAGGCATGGTCTTCAGAGCACTCCTTTTCTGAATGTCCATGAGGGTGGTCATGAGGAACATCTAAGCCCTCAATTATGCCCCTTGCTTGAGGAAATTCTTAACCGGCTTGGCCCAAGACAGGAGAGCAATCGACAAATGGCAAGGGAAAGAGAAAGGTTCCCTAGGAGAAGAGGTGTTTCAGCTATAGTAAGACTTATAATGGACCTCTTAAGGGAATGTTCTCCTACCTTCCATAGTCATAATGGTGGTCTGGAGGATGAGACTTGGATGATTGGTGTCCAGATTGGTGGGCGTCTTTTGTCTAGGAGAATCCGAAGTTGGTTGCGAGCCCAACTTTATCAGCTTGACCAGTCAACTCATAGCACTCAGACTATTGCTAGGAGGGGCCGACTTTGGCAGGATGGTGCACCTCCTTGAGGTAGAGGAAATGGCAGAAATGCAGGATGTTTCTCTTGTGGCCAGCACGGCCACATAGCTAGGCAATGTCCTTAGAGGAGCACACCTGAATTTCATCAGAGACCGATAGTCACAGAGCCAATAGGGGATGATGCGGGTAGGATCCACAGAGAAATTGAAGTAGTTGATGACCGTCAGGTAGAGCATCAGAGCACAGATGTGGAGACTATAGGTAGCAGACAGGCAGTTCATTCGGGAGCCTGTGAGAATTCTGTCGTATAGGAGACTGATGTAGTGTGTCTTGTGTTGCTTCTATTGCACTAATACTTGTTATAATATATTATGTACCTTGAGACCTTATTGGTTCTTGTTTTACCATTTTGGATTGGTTTGGATGACAACTTATATGACTATGACGATTATGACATTTTCGGTTGATGGTTATTTTATGATGGATCAACACTCACATTGGGAGGATGTGCCTTGCATTTGAGAAACCTTTCCCTTTTTTTTGTATTTTGGCTTCCAGGAGTAAGCCTAGTTCTAGGGGAGGAGGATGTAATGCCTCTCGTGTTATTGAACTCCCATGATACCTTTATGTGCATGTGGTTGTTGCTGTTCGAATATTGCTTATGTTTGATGTATACTCATGATTACGTTGGTGATTGTTTCATCTATTTGACTTATATGTTTTGCTTGGATGCAAATGATACTGTTTTATGATGTTAATGATATAATGATTCATGGTGTTTGTCCTTAACTGATTATGCTATACTATGTGGTTATGCAAATTGTTTAATACTCGCTTCATGATGTTTATGATGATGTTCTATTGTTTGAGATTTGGGTGAGGGGGACAGTGTTGCATCGCTCATCTGTGAGCACCCTGCCACACTACAATTCTCTCTCACGGTGTGTAGTACATTGAATATATATATGTTGTTTCGACACTGGGTTTTATGCAGGTTTGCAGGTACTAGGCACCGACTCCACCCGCACTGTCGGGTCAGAGCGTGCCCAACATACCCAATGGATATGATGTGGTTTAAGGATTTGGCAAGAAAGTAGCCACGTCCATGTCCATTGTCCCATTGTTGTTTGATGATGTCATCTGTCAGTTCCCACTCTGTTTGGTATCATCTTGTTTTACGTCGTTTCTTTTTGGGTGGAAATTTTAATGTGTTAATTGTTTGATTTAGATGGTATCGTTACTGTTAATTAGTTAAATTAATACAATTATGGTTAGTATTATGATTGAAATTAAACATTAAATGTAATTATTAATGTGTGTTGTGAAGATTTAATTAAATGCTAAATTAGTTTGAAAATTTAAAATTATGTTTTTAAAATTAAAAGAATAATATCTTAATTGGAGCTTTATGAATTTTCAATTGGAAATTAAATAATATTGTTTATTTAATTAAATAATAATGTTTATTTAGTTAAATAATAATGTTTAGTTAGTTAAATAATATTGTTTATTTAATTAAATAATATTGTTTATTTTATTAAATAATATTGTCCATTTAATTAAATAATACTATTTATTTATTTGTTATTACTTGGATTTATTCAAAAATAAATAATTTTGTTAATAATTGTATTTTGTAAATTTTTATACCAAAAGAGTTCTCCGTTAAATTTATAATGGGATAATATGTTTACCGCGTAAAATATTAAATGGTGGAAGGGTTGTGCTTAATATAATATAATATAATATAATATAATATAATATAATGGTATCCAAATAATGGTTTTCCTCCTTGTGCCTTGTAAACCCTTTTCACTTTTGCATGATTCTTTCAACGTGGAAGGAGTGAGTTTTCACTTTCTGCATGATTCTTTCAACGTGGAAGGAGCGAGAGTAGCTTGGAAATTTTCTTTACACCTGTCATTTACATGTTTTTGGAGGGGTACATTTGTTTGAAGAGGGTAAAAGCCCGGGGATTTTTCTTTCTACGGTGGACATTTTTTGGAGGAAGGGGAAAGAACTCAGGAAAAAAGGCACAAAAATCACTACGAGAAGGGGGAAGCGGTGGTTTTTGAGAAAGGAGGAATTACGAAGGAGCTGGAGAAAACACGGGAAGGGTGAAGGTAAGTCCATTTATTTTTATGTTTCGTATGCTATTTTCTGAGAGTTATGGGTAAAGAACCAGCATTAAAAGATTAAATACATATTTACTATTTGTTTTAATAATAATAATAATAATAACACATAGCAATAGGCATCGCAAGTTAAATCCCATGCATAGCTGATGCACAGTAATTTCTTTTGGAAGACTATAACGCTGTATCACATGTATATAGAGATTTTTGGAAAAATTTAAATATTTTGAAGTATTGAATTTGTAAATATAGTTAGTGTATGATGTTTTTCTTCCTCAATCATGGTATTCTTAGCACCCAATTTGATTAGTTAATTTAATGAAGTAAAATTGCTTGCCCTACCTTTCTGTAGCACTTATTATTTGGTGCATGAACTGAATCCCACCCAGTCGCCATTGCTACTTCTGATTAGCACCCTCAAAATAAAAATAAAACTTATGCACAACTTCTCCTTTGAAATCAGTTACAGCTTCTTTCTACTTTCAGCATTCATTATTTGTCACCAAATTTGTATTTTATGCAATTGTTACTCTTGTTTTCAGTCAACCCTAAATAGGTTTTTAGCATAAAGATTTTTGCATAAGAATCGTTAGATGATATTTACCCTCCACTTCTTTTACCTCTCCTTAAAATTAGGCATGATATTTACCCTCCACTTCTTTTACCTCTCCTTAAAATTACGCATGATTGGTATGGCATATTTTTGTGAAGATAGCTCTTTTATTTATAATATTTAGAAATTTAAATAAATAAACATATTTTTTTAAATTAGATTTATTTAAAACTTGTTTTTATTAGATATGGGTAATTTCATTACCCTTGAGTTACTTACTGTAATGGTAATTTATCTTTGTAGTATATTTAAAATTTGATCTATTTAAAATTAGATTTATTTAAAACTTATTTGATTAGATATGGGTAATTTCATTACCCTGTAAGTCACTGTAATGGTAATTTATCTTTGTAGTATATTTAAAATTTGATTTATTTAAAATTAGATTTATTTAAAAACTTGTTTTTATTAGATATGGGTAATTTCTTTACCCTGTAAGTTACTGGAATGGTAATTCATCTTTGTAGTATATTTAAAATTTGATTTATTTAAAATTAGATTTATTTAAAACTTGTTTTATTAGATATGGGTAATTTCTTTACCCTGAAGTTTGGATAATTCATCTTTGTAGTATAAAATTAGATTTATTTAAAAACTTGTTTTTATTAGATATACGTAATTTCTTTACCCTGTAAGTTACTGGAATGGTAATTTATCGTTGTAGCATATTTAAAATTTGATTTATTTAAAATTAGATTTATTTAAAACTTGTTTTTTATTAGATATGGGTAATTTCATTACCCTGTAAGTTACTGTAATGGTAATTTATCTTTGTAGTATATTTAAAATTAGATTTATTTAAAATTAGATTTATTTAAAACTTGTTTTTATTAGATATGGGTAATTTCATTACCCTTGAGTTACTTACTGTAATGGTAATTTATCTTTGTAGTATATTTAAAATTTGATCTATTTAAAATTAGATTTATTTAAAACTTATTTTATTAGATATGGGTAATTTCATTACCCATTGTAATGGTAATTTATCTTTGTAGTATATTTAAAATTTGATTTATTTAAAAACTTGTTTTTATTAGATATGGGTAATTTCTTTACGCTGTAAGTTACTGGAATGGTAATTCATCTTTGTAGTATATTTAAAATTTGATTTATTTAAAATTAGATTTATTTAAAAACTTGTTTTTATTAGATATAGGTAATTTCTTTACCCTGTAAGTTTCGTTGTAGCATATTTAAAATTTGATTTATTTAAAATGAGATTTATTTAAAACTTGTTTTTATTAGATATGGGTAATTTCATTACCCTTGAGTTACTTACTGTAATGGTAATTTATCTTTGTAGTATATTTAAAATTTGATCTATTTAAAATTAGATTTATTTAAAACTTATTTTATTAGATATGGGTAATTTCATTACCCTGTAAGTCACTGTAATGGTAATTTATCTTTGTAGTATATTTAAAATTTGATTTATTTAAAATTAGATTTATTTAAAACTTGTTTTAATCATATATGGGTAATTTCATTACCCTTAAGTTACTTACTGTAATGGTAATTTATCTTTACATAGTATATTTAAAATTTGATTTATTTAAGACTTGATTTATTAGATATGGGTAATTGATTACCCTGTAATTACTGGAATGGTAATTCATCTTTGTAGTATATTTAAAACTCGACAAAGGTAAATGTCATACTTTTAATTAAATTTAATTTGCAGTAAAAATCAGGTTACATTTGAATTAAATTTATTAGTTTAAAATAACAGATATATAGGTTAAGTTTTAATCAATTTGAAGTAAACAAAAGTACAGGCTATGAATTTTAAATCAAAAGAAAACTGATGTTTTGAATACTATAGGTTTTCCCAAGTGCTTATCTGTTTAAAATATATTATAAAGGAAATGCTTTTAATCATAGTGGATTATTTAATTATTTATTACATTATCTTTAATAAGTTTGGATTATGTTCACGTTCAAATAAGTGGGTATGTATAGTCCTTTTGAACATGTTTGGATATTTATTTTGGTTATACTTTGAGTGCTCGTTGGAATTGATTTCTTATGCATACTAGTGGTTCCATGTTGATCATACTTTCCTCTTGCTTTATTTCGCTTTTGAGGTAATCTTTATGTATAGACATGTTTTGGATAAGTTGGGAACTCGTAAATGCTTAAGCCACTCCCCTTTGATAAGATATGGGTGGTAGATTGTTAGGCTTCCAAAGGCGATGGGAAACCTATTTCGTGTGGAATCTTCCCATGATCAGACCTTTGTGTTCCATTGATCGTATTTCTATTTTGAGTTCGTGGGTGTACCATGTTCCATGATTTTCCTTGCCTTTGGTTATGATTATGAGCGAGATGGTTCATGCCTCACACGTGTATTTGTTTGGTGGCTTTTATGCATTGGTACACCCTTGTTGTTGTGAGTCTTGTTTCAAAACTGTTCGAAAGAGTCTCCTAATCAAGCAATGTTGTACTCATTGCATGTTGTTTTATGTCAGTGTTATAGTGTTATGTGTATGAAGAAAGTCGAGTCGTTCATTGGAAACTAATGGTTATATCCCATGTGGGTGAGTTGGAGCAACTCAAGTTGTCGAACTATGGTGCCTCTGTGAATTATATACGTAGGCAAGGCCATCAAGTGATGAGCCCCCGAGGCATTAGGTCGGGCCCCTAGGACTGTTCTTCTGAGTCTTGTTTGAGACTTGTTGTTTATTCTCGATAACGTAAAAACTACCATTGATTTATATAGCTTGTCTTAGTAATCATGTGCTAACTATCTTTGATCTTATGTGTGTGCCAAGTCATGTAGACCTTGTAGGTATAGGCATTGGGAGCAAGGACTTGTTGATAAAATAGAATGTAAGAGGTATGTTAAGCTGACCTAAGTAAGTAGACTCTATTGCCAAAGTTAGTAAATCACTTCTATCTTTCTTGTAACTTGTGTGATCATTGAATATAGCTATAAGTAGTGAATTGTGTTGTTGTTGTCTTATAAGTAAACACAAAAATTAAAATAAAATAAAAATTATTGCAAAATTAGCAAAGATGCTACAGTCTTGCCTGGTTGTTTAGTGTGTAAAATGTGGGCATGAGATTGGTCACTTTGTACCTTATTTTTCATTAATATCTCATTCTTGTACTCAATGTACTTCTCCCATTGATATTAGGAAAAAAAAAAATTAGGTGATGAACTAATGTATCTTTGATATGTTGTATCTGTGGAAATATGCTCTGTAGTTGTATTATGGAACTGTGAATTGAATTGCAATGAAATGATGTATCGTTTTCCACGCTTGTGATCATTAATCGTAGTGTGTCATCACTATGTGTTCTTGGTTGTTTAGTCTCTTCCTTTTGATAAAAGTTTATGATTTGTAATGACCGTTTCGTGTACCCTAGAGGATGTGAATGATTTAGTAAATGCATAATTTCTTTTCGTGTAATGTGAGCACACATTCATCATATGCAATGTTCCGCAATGTTTCACTTTCAAAAAATAAAAATAAAAATTGTACGGTGTTTGTTGTCCTTTGGGGTTCACACGGCGGGGCATTACATATGCACTCTGTAACACACACACCTACAACACACCTAGAATAGGAGAGAAGATTCCTTCAACGCTACGAAATAGAACCAAAATAGTTCACATCAGGTTCACCAAAATGTAGAGGGGGATTGATTGCTTAGGACTCAAGGTCATGGAGAGTCTAGAACAATAGGCTACCTTGATCTACTTCAAGCTAGCATAATGTTTTAGGAGAGTTCAAAGTTTAGAGGCTGACAAGGAAGAATAGCCTGGTTGTTGTTATCTTTATACAAGCCTAAATGTTTAGGAGCTAGATGAGAAAAAGTTTTTGGAATCCGGATTGCAACTTAGACAACTTACTGTCAAAGGACCACAGTGTGGGACACAAACTCTAATGCGACACGTTGGCATCTCAGTGGTGCACTGGCATTCGTATGGAAAGAAAGTGCAAGGTACAATCTAAAATACTAGAAAACCTACTAACAACCTTATTGGCTCACAAAATTGCAAATTGCAAACCCTAAGAGGATGCTAGGATCTATGGTTAGGTTAACAATGTTTTGGCCAATGAACGAAATTAACCAATGTGGTTAGAAATCCTTGCACTTCAGGTTCTACTAGACTTGGGCGGGTGTACCCTATAACACTAGTACAAAAACATCAATATATGACTAAATAAACTACTAAAAATTGCATATAAATGACTAATTTTGGTCACATGACCATTAATAGTTTATTGCTGATCATTTATAACATGACCAAATTTATGACTAAACTATTTTAGTCATTTATCTAGTCATTGATTTGGTCATTGATTTAGTCATTAATTTGGTCATTGATTTAGTCATTAATTTAGTCATTGATTTAGTGGTTAATTTAGTCATTGATTGTTGTTAACTGGTCATTTATTTAGTCATGGTAGTGATTTATTTAGTCATTGATTGTTGTTAACTAGTCATTTATTTAGTCATATTTATTCATTACTTGAGTCATACATTTAGTCATTAATTTAGTCATATATTTAGTCATTAATTTAGTCATACTTTATTCATATATTTAGTCATTATTTTAGTCATGGTAGTCTTATATTTAGTCATTATAGTCATATATGTAGTCATTGTAGTCATATATTTGGTCATTGTATTCATTTATTTTAGTCATAGTAGTCATTTATTTAGTGATGATTTAGTCATTTATTTGAGTGAATCAATGATTCAAGTTATAAATCACAAATTTATGTATATAAACTTCAAATATCATAGATATTCAAATTATTTTTTTGTATTGGATTAATATGAAAAAAATATATATACAATCAACAAACAACTTTATGCATATAAAGCTCAAATATCATAGATATTCAAATGTTTTCTTGTATTGCATGAAAAAAAAATAATATACAAACAACAAACAACTACATAACCAAAGGAATTACCAATAGCATACAGCTACATAAACAAAGATCCAAGAAATACATCCTTCAATGCACTCTTGGTTGCCATGGAAGACAAATACAAGATATGATACAAATGCTACAAACATTGAAGGGAGAAAAGACATGAAAATATATAGTAAATGTAGTTATATTATTTGCGGTGCATATATTGTCCGATTCAGAGCAGTCTTTCACTCCCATTCTAGCCAGACAGCCCTTGAGAGAAGATTGGAAGGATTCGAATGAGAAGGATGGCAACTTCCTATCTAGAAATCTCACTGGTCATGGTCGGATGAAAGTAAAGAGTGCATGTTCGCCTCTCCAATTTGACGAGCTACAACCTGAAAATAATATTTCAATGAGGGTTTTAGAATATGTTTATTAAAATGAAAATATAGTTATTAAAATGAAAATACAGCTCCAAAACCTTGCCTTTATGTTGTTCAACAACTTACAAAAGAATACGAACGTGACTGTTCTTTATTGCCGGTCATTATGGAGTGCAACACAAAGCTTTATGTTGCTCATATACTAATGAAGATGTTAAAACTTTGCCTTGTTTGTGATGCCAAAACTCATGAGATGACAATAGCAATAGATGACAAAAGGATGCAGCAAGAAATGATAGTTAATATGAGTAAAAAATATAGATAACAATGAGCAGAAATGACAGTGAAATATAAGCAGCAATATACTGTCAATATGAGCAGCAATACAAATCATTTATGAACAACAAATAGATCATAATGAGCAGCAATATGTTGTCATATGAGCAGAAAATTAATGTCCAAAAAAGAGTAGCAATAAGGACAGATTTTGGAGCAGCAATTTTAATCAAAAAGGTGCAGAAATTTTAGACCAAAAAAGTGCAATAAAGATGTCTTCGTGAGCAGCAATTCTCATAGTTTTAGAGCAGCAATTTCACTGTGATATTTACAAGAAAATTCATGAGAAAAGGCTACAATTTCGCTATCACATTAACATTAAGACAGTCATCAAAATGAAAGGAATATAATATTAATATATAAAAGATAGTCAAGGCATAAGAGGGAAGTTTTTAGACTATAAAGGCAGTCCACTTTGAAGTTGTCAAACCGAGTAAAGATTAGTGGGCAGTCATTTACAATGCATGAAGCACAGTTAAAGGGAAACACTATCAAGAAGGACTGTGCAAAAGGTTGAGCAAGGGAAAATTTCAAGAAACATGGCAATAGAAGGCTTTGTAGATAAAGTGAAGCCTCGAGGAGTCAAGTTATAAATACCTAGAAATGAGCAAAAGGATGATAATGGACAGTCCTTATGAGGATCATGAAGTTGCACTCCTAGACATGGCACTCTTGCTGCTAGTTTTGGGGTCACTCAAAAGAAGACAGTCATAATGAGTTTGTGAAGAAAATCAGTCATGAATGATAATGAGTTCAAATGAATGTCAAAGGTATACATATGAAACAACAACCTCTTTGGTTAACCTTTTCATGCTCAAATCCAAGGCCCAAGGCCTGAACTAAATTAAAGGATAGCTCAAGTATCTTTTATTGTGTATTCTCTGGAGGTGATTGGTTCTTCAACGTCATTAATGTGAATTTTTTAATATGAATAATTAAGTTGTAGTATAAGATTTACAGCTTACCTGTACCATTTCACTTACAAAGCTCAAACCACTTGGTCCAATAATAGACCTAGCAAGTAAATACCCTGTAATAACCTACCAAGATTTTTAAAGCTTGGTCAAAACAAGGAAAACTAGTTGCAGATCACTAGATGAACACTCATAAATTGCTTATAAAATAAACTCAGCTACCACTAAAACAAACTATAGAGTCATGTCCTTTCAGTCCATAAGGATTTACATCTTGTAAAAGGCATAAGAGACTAACCGACTATCCAAACCTAGCAAAGGTAATTCCGCCAACTACTGCAGAGACAATCACCACCACTAAATCTGAAATGAGCCTGCACCACAAAATACATCATCTGTTACTAATCAAAGCAGTACTCAAAAAACCTAATATGGATGTAATCAACATGATCATGTTTTGTCTAAGGGTGACATGCTTTCCAATTGTTTGCTTAAAGGTTGTTTATTTTTTAGATAATATATTTATAATGTCCAATCCAAGCATCCAAGCATCCAGTCATGAGTTAGGAAATATAAAGATACGAACTAGATGTTTAATTACTTCAATATAAATTCATTCTTTAGAAACAACTAGAGGATAGATGGTATTCAATATAGATATAGGTATACTATTCTCATGCAATACTAGAGTTATAATAAAATAAACCTATAGTCTTAGAAAATGGTTAGATATGTTGATTCCAATTCACGAGAATAAACATTGAAGAATCTTCCAATAACAAATATGATCTAATAAAACAAATATTTTTAAAACGAACAGGGAGGGATAGGGCGACCAAAAGATAAACAATTTTAAGATGGCATCCTGGACTCATTTGATTCCAAACAAAAGGAACATAAAAATAATATACAATGATGGAGACGTCAAAATACTTATTATTTAGAGGTAAATAAGGGATTTATTTGATGACCTTCACACATTTGAAAAGTCTACAAAAGTGAAAGCAAGTCCAAAGATGGCTAGACATAAGTCACCAAAGAAGCGGGACTACATAGTGGGAAGATTACAAATAAAGAGGTGAGACACCCAAAACACCAAAATCATCTGTAAAAAGAGGATCACGAACAATCTCAAGGAAAATAAAAATGGGGACACATAGAATGTCTTGATGACACGTGTGTATACAATTTCCACAACCTTTAATATGGAATTCATAACTTCAAATACCTCTCCAAGCCTTCTCATGGCTCCACTAAAACCACCAGACAAGGTGGAAAATATTGCATACCATATCTGGATGTCCATGAAATAAATCTATACAGGCAACAATATATATATATATATGTATTTGGTTTTGCATAATGTGATATGAATAATCACAAAAGACATTTCAACTTGTAAAAAAGCAACTTGTATCAGACATATTAAGATTTACAAAATAATTGTCATATTTCATAAATTTTAGCAGAATTCACAGAAGGGTTCTTAAGCCATTTTTTTCTATAGAACACTGCATTCTACATAGTAAGTAGCATAAGTAGCACACTAGAATGATTTGTGGGTGACTAGGTAAAATATCAACTGTAAAAACCAAATGATACATACCAGTATTACAGGTGCCCAAAGAAATATAATTGCCCCTATATTTCCTAGTACTGCAAAGGTTCACGATCCACTATTAGATGAGAATTGCTTGGTGACTACTAGAGATATTATAAGAAACATTTGAAACTTTCAATACCAATACCATTTGGGAATAACTCATGCCACAGGTAATGAATATCTGTTATATTCATTATGTCCTTTGTTGGTTGTATAGGAAAAAGAAATGACACATTATTATACTTCCAAGTTATTAATAATGAGATTGAGATGAATTTTAAGTGCATAAGGTAAAATTGATCTACCCTAGGTAGAGATGTCAAAAGTGCATGTAACTGTATTAATTATGATTATTTCTCTAATAAATATACTCAATTTAGAATAAATTCTAGGGTTGCATTAGAAAATCTTTGTAAGATTTGATATATGGACCATGGACAAGACATTCCAAAGTGTTAATGGTGGATGTTCAAACTTTAGAAAACTTCTATCAATACCTATATGGTCATGAAACATATGGTATTTCACAACATAAAGGGACTATGGAGATAAAAAGTGGTTATATGGAAAACAATAGACTAGTTAGGGCAATTAGAAGGTCAAAAATCATAAAAGGGTTCAGATTTAATGGGATGGATACTACAGTTGGTTTGGTTGTTCCACCAGTGGAGTTTGTTAATGTCTCAAGAAACGAGATATACAATCGTGCTTATGATAGTTGGTTGACTGCTCCTCCTTTCACTACTACAGCTAGATGGGGCATGTCACAGTTTCCCTAATTCTATAAGATATGGTGTGCAATCATATCATATCTGTTGTATTAATGTTTCTATGTATAAGGGTTCTGAAAAGTATGGTTGTTGTTTATCTATGTAGGCATCTAGGTTAGTCTATTAATGCTTTCCTTATCTCATTTTAATCCTACTATGCCTTATCTTTAATTCCATTTATTCTTGATCATACTTATTACTTCTCCCCACATGCAGAAAAGGACTTACGTTGAGCTTTGCAAACTATGCGATTATTATGAATTTTCTGTGAACATTCTAAGAATTTCATTGTTTTGGACATTTGAGATACATTTACATATTGATAGATATATCAAATATTTTTAGGTAGCATATTTGTTCCATAATTCTCAATATTCAACTAAAGCTCAAGAAGAGTATTTTATACATAAGAAACTCATCCAAAAACATATAAAGAAAGAAAACAAATTGGAAAAATGTGTGAAATCTCACCCAGCAAGTCAAGTGCTTTATTGTCACTGCACAATACCCATCATCCAAAATACAAACAACATGGGCTACTTTGGATCAATCTATTATAGTTTGACATAACAACAACTACTTTTAGTTGTTGCAGAAAACTTGGTTCACTTGGATTAATGTTGACCTCTTGCATCATTATTTATTAAAAAAAAAACAATTGTAAGCATTATTCTATCACCATCATTGCAATATGTTATAAACCCGAATGTAATGATGAATAGTGAATCAACATGCATTAAAAATGGGAATCATAATTAATGATAAATACTTTGTGATTGTCAAAAATCATCAACATGTGATATTTTACAATAAAAATGAAGAAGAAAAATAGAACTATGTATATACAATATTGATATGAAAGAAAGCTTGCTTTAGTGTTTCTCTGGAAAGACCACATGTATATAAAATGGAGAAAGATGAAACTAAGTATATACAAGATGGATAGGAAAGAAAGAAAGCTTACTTAAGTGTTCCTCTGAAAACACTATTGTTACATGTATTTTATTGGTAACTAATGTTGCAACACATTCCATGCCTATGTATCCACCACCAATTACAACAGCCTCGACACTAGTGCATGAGGCCATAACATTAACAAGTTTGGTTGCATCATTTAAATTTCACAAATAGCATATATTTTTAGCATCTGATCCATTTACTCCAAATTCCTCAAGCTTCAAAACCTAGATGAAAACATCAATTGACATGAGAACAACTTAATCAACTTAGCAATCAAGCTCATTACCTCAACATTCCCATTTGGGTGTCTTTGAAATCAATTAACATTCAAAACCTGCAACATCAACAATCATAATCAACAACTCAACCAATCAAAACCAAGCATAAGCTAAGTAAATTAACAACTCAGTCAATCAACTGTTTGATAGTCCAAAGACATGTTTGTATACCAAAACTATATGTAGTGCAAAACTATCAAACAATACAAATGAATCAAGTATAAACTAAGCAATCCTTTTGCTAAAGTCAAAGGCACAAGTGTATTACATACATAACCTTTGAACAAGCATTTTATAAGCATTTTCTTTAACTTAATAGACACAAACCTAGACATACATATATAATATATGCTTTGCTAACAGAGGGACCCAAATTGTCATACCAAATATTGCTGAAACACATATCTTGCAAGACCATAGTGTAATAGTTTAGGTGTAAAGCCAGATTCCACAACCTTTGCCAGCATACTCCCTGCTTGTAATAAAATGGGAGCTTTGGATAGGGTATGTACATCCATCAAAGCATAATAGAAGGTGGATTTCTGTCAGATATTATGGTTGGAGATGCTTTGGTAGATATGCATGCAAAATGTGGAAGCACAAGAAAGGTGTGTGAACTATTTGAAAGAATGCCTCAAAGAGATGTCATCTCATGGAATGCAATGATTGTAGGTTTTGTAGAAAAAATTTTGTTGAAAAGGCTTTTGAAACTTTCAAACAAATGCAATTGGCACATATAAAGCCAATTTTTTTGCCAAAATCCTCCCTACCTGTGCCAAAATGGGAGCTTTGGGATGGGCTATGAACATACACCAAAGCATAATGGTAAGGGAATTTTTGTCAAATGTTATAGTTGGATATGCTCTAGTAGACATATTTGCAAGATGTGGAAACACAAAACACCTAAATTGTTTGACAAAATGCCTCAAAGAAATGTCATCTCATGGAATGAAATCCATGGGAGGCACCAATTATTATATCATAGTTACCAAACTCAAATTTAATATAGACATTGGGCTCAACCTCAAACTCAACATTGAAACTCAACACTAACTCAAAAATTTGAAAAAATCATGATGCATAGAGATTTTTTAGGGTACATATTTTCCTATGTGTTCCTCCCTAAATCAATTTTAAAAATTATAAAAACCTAATCAATTGCAAGCTAATTTGAGTACAGAATGCCTGAAAGAGATGCCATCTCATGGAATACGATGATTGCGGGATATGCACAAAATGGATTTGCTGAAAAGGCTTTAGAAACTTTCAAGCAAATGCAATTAGTAGGTGTAAAGCCAAATTCCACGACCTGTGCCAGCATCCTCCCTGCCTATACCAAAATGGGAGCTTTGGAGCAAGGTATGAACATCCATCAGAGTATAATAGATGGGGGATTTTTTTCAGATATTATGGTTGAAAATGCTTTGTTAGACATGTATAAAAAATGTGGAAATGTACACAAGACACATGAAATCTTTGATGAAATTCCTCAAAGAGATGTCATCTCATGGAATGCAATAATTGTAGGATATGCACAAAATGGATTTTGCAAGGATGCTCTCAAAATATTTGAATTAATGAAGCACTTTGAAACATATCCTAACATTGTAAGATTTGTTTGTATTATCAGAGTATTGGTGGGATTGAGCTTTTTGTCCTGCCAAAATTTACTTCTCCCATCGATGAATTATGTGCCTAAGTTTTATCAAAGTATTGGAGGGATTGAGCTTTTTGTCCCACTGAAATTTACTTCTCTCGCCGATGAATTATGTGCCTAAGTATTATTGGAGTATCAGAGGAATTGAGATTTTTGTCTCGCCGATATTCGTTTCTCCCTCCGATATAATCTTCAATCATGTGCTCTTTTGTATTTCGCCATATCGGAGAGACCACATAAAGATTCCCACTGATGTGCCCATGTTTCTTCGATGTGGTCTTGCTTGATATCTTTTGCCACACTGGTTGTTAGGGTTTATGTTTTATCTTCTTGCAGGATGCGAGCAAGCCATTTTCACATCTTGCAAACATTTCTTAGCCTCTAGAATAGGACATAAGAGTAATGTAGCTAATGTTCAATTTGACCAGTCTTTCTTAATAAACACAGGATAAAAAATAAATTCTAGAATAGGACTTAAGAGTAATGTAGCTAATGTTCAATTTCAATGCTTTGGAAGTTATACAAATAGCATCAACATATTTCAATAACATCAACCGAAACTTAATTTCTTTGAATCCTTGCTAGCCACACAAATGTCCAACACTGCATAACCAAGAAAGTACTTGTGAGATTTGTGGTATTTCTAAAGCAACGAAACCAATCGTGTGTCCTTTACTCGGTCATCCAAAACCTGAAAATGAGAGATTGGGGGTTTGTGTTAAGTCAAACAATAGAACATGGTTTTTACAAAAATTAATGATGTAAATTTTTTTTCATTTTGTGACTCAATTATTAATGTTTGAAAATGCTAACAAGGCTAGCTTGGTAAATCCTTTGAGTACATAATCACCAATATGGATACTCACAAGTTAGCAACTTGAGTATGTTGGAGCTTAAAGAAAAAATCTATAATACAATTTGTCCATAGTCTACAATGATTGTCCTGATATTTAACATAATAATAATTAATGATATCAAATTTATTCATTTTGCATATCAATCATTCGTGTCTGAAAATCCTAATGAGGCTAACTTGGTAAATCTTCTGAGTACCTTATCACCAATGTCAAATTTCCTTTATTGACAACTTGTGTATATTAGAGCTTTGAGAATAGATCTATACTATAATTTTGGAATTTCTTCCTCAATCTATAATAGTATTGAGTCTTGACCATTCCAATATTAAATGTAAAAACCTTTTGTACCCTTGATTTTTCAGAATTATTCTTCTTATTGGAATCACTCTTGATGAGGACTCAACAGAAAAGTCTGCCATGTGTCCTTCGAGAGTAAAGTTGTTTGGCTTCATGTGTTTTCCATTTAACATGTTTCCCCCAAGTGAGCCAATTGCTTGTTGTAAAGGCACAACTTCTATGCCACAACTGATTCCTAATTTTTGCCACTTTGTAACAGTTGTTGGAAAAGAATCTGAAGAACTGACTGGTCTCATAAGTATTTGAAAATGTTAAGGCCAACTTTTAAGAAAGTTCTTTATTTTCATAACTTAGCCTGCAAATATTAACACCTCTTATCTTGTATAGTGTACCTGGTCTCTTGATTCAAAACCTCTGCTAGTATTGTTTATGGAGGAAAGACCCAACATTTATTTTTCTATCATGCTCTTTTTATAATGAAATAAAATGTTTTTCCTACATTTTATAATAATTCTACAAAACTTGAAATTTGAAATCCCTATTGGCATTGTTCATGAATAAAAGGACAATATTTACGATACTATTAAATCCCTTATATAAAGAAAACAACCATGGCTTGCTAAAACTTCTAGAGACAAGCCAAGGGATTCATATATTAGAAGCAACCAAACATTCATATATTAGAAGTAGCCAAACATTCAAAACATACACAATAGTTTAAAGCAAACATGCCAGTGCAGTGTTTCACATAATGTAATTGGTAATGGAAGTATTGCAGACCTCTATATACAATTTCTTGATTTGGGGGCCTTTGTGTTCATCCATACCCTGTTGTACAAAGAAAAAACATGAAAAGGAAGTCAGCGATCCAAATCAAGAGCAACAAATATTGAAAAATACTGTACACTTCAATTTCACTTTAGTACTGATCTCATGACGAATACAAATGGAGAAGATGCAACACCTCAACATACTGATCATAAAGATTGAAAATTGCATCCTCTGTTGCATTATCCCACTTATAACTTCCATTTGGTTTGCCTTTCTCTCCAGTGCATAATGCTCCTTGAAAATCATCCATTAAATGTTCATTTTTCCCACCATCCTAATATCAAATTATGAAAACAAGTTATGGACTCTTGGTTCTATTTGCATGTATTCAATGCAAATTCAAATATCCTATTATATTAGCTATAGTAACCATTTAAACACCTCACCAAAAGAAATACATTTAAAATTACTCTTGCAATTAAGAAGAACTATGCATTTTCTATAAATAACAAAATCAAAATAAGTACTATTAAATCACCTATGCTTGCAAAGAAGAAACCTGCATTTGGACCATTTTAGTTACTTCTCTTTCGATATCTTGAATTCTACCTCCTTTCTCTTGTTTGGCTCAAATTCCAAACTCAACCATTTCCTTCAAGTTCCTCTGCATAGTTAAGAAATTAATAATTTACATTATTTATCTCCACAGTGGCCATATTTGAAGTAAGCAAAATACAAGACGTAATGAATGCTATGGAGGAAAATCTGCAAGGACTTTTGTATCCTGTTAAAAGTGATAAATTCAAATGTGTTTATTAGTTTCATTAAATTTTAGTTCAAGGCTATTATGAACAATGTTTTGGTGGACTTTTCAAAACACTCTTCATTTATTGATGAAATTGAAAGAAAAGGAAATCGGTCTCACTTTTCAACAATTGAGTTTGACTATTACTCATTTCCAAAAGAGCATGGGTCATAGCCTCATAGGTATGAAAAGAAGGGAATGAAGGAGCATATGAAGAGGAAAGAAGGGAAAAGTAGACAGTGCCAAGGAGTATGTGAATGAAAACGGGAAAAAGGACAATAGTAAATTAAATCTAAATAGCTGCTCAAAGAGAGTGATTCACAAAAGAGTCCCAAACATGTTCAAAGTGGCTTTTAAATATTGAAGTTGTGAATAGAGGTACCAAAACCCATACAAAAAAAGACAATCATAGATAATGGATTTCTCAAATCTTCTACAGTGCTACACATTCTAGCAAGTAAAAATGATAGTCTCTAAGCAAAGGAAGAAGTGGCAACAAATGAAAAATATTGAAATATGCTAGCCAATTTTTTTGAGAGATTTACACAACATAAACCATCACTAGCCAACTTGATTAGCATTAGCTCCAAATTGAAAAGACCTCAACACCAAGAATGCACACTCAATCCCAAGGAAGGAGAGGTGTTGTCATATGGCCGAGTAATTACAAAACTATAAAATGAATTGAAGCAAACTCAACGTCAAGGATGTGCACTCAAGATCCCACTGAGGGCGAGGTGCTAACATATGATGGAGTGATTAATTGAAAAACTGAAACTAATAGGCGGATAACCAGCCATGAAACTACAACAATCTAATTCATCCGTTGCGGCGGGCATCCACTCGAGAGTGGGGATTCACCACTTTGAAAGTGGGTACCAAGAGAGATACAATCAATTATCCACACTAGCGGTAGACCATCCAGGGGTACTTAATGTGAGAAGAAAGAAGAATTAATTGCAGCGATTAGGACTAGAACAGTACTACTGTTTACAATCTTACAAATAAGGAATAAAGTTGCAAATTACATATGAATTTCAATAACTTCAAAGCACATGAGTAATAGATGATCTCATACAAATAATTATCTCTCTAACTACTGATAATGAATCAAAAATCAGAACTTCTAAGGTCTGATACAAAAATCAGTAAACTAAAAATGTCAATTAGCAACTGTGAAAACCTAAGTTACCGATTCGCCACTCCCAGCCTCTGGATACGATACAATTCATACCGGATACGAAATTCGGATTCGGTACGATTCAGATTCGGACAGGGTACGAAAATTGGACTGTGGATTCGCCTTGGATTTGAAATGCCACTGTGGATTCGTCTAGGATATGCCCAGAAGAATCCAAAGCGAATCTGATGCGAATCCAAACGTCAAAACACCCAAAAAACCCATATATTTGTGTAGCTTGGGTTAGTTTTTTTTTTTATTGTCCTTACATATATTTTTTTTCAATGTAGGTACAGGTATCCGTATAGTTTATAATTGCAACTAGCTCTAATTCAATGGACCTAAGGATGGAAAGGAATTCCAAATTTGATCAAGCATCAACTCTTTGGCAACATGTCACAATGATTGAGCACCTTGCTGGAGGTATCTTTGGACTTGTAGTCAATGCCATAACAAGTAGAAGAGCTTGTATAGTCTGGTGAAAACTTACTTGTGTGCAATGACCAGGCAAGGAATTAGAATTTGTCTAGGGCCAAACAAACATGGATTGCCTAAGGAGTAATTTCCCTCTTATATCAAAGAGTAAGAAGCAAATAGTGCAATCGGGAAAGCAAAATAAGAATCCCATCCTTTAGCCAAGAAAGGATTGTGCAAGCCACCTACAAGGTCATCTTCCACTTCTCCAATAGTGGCTGCCACACATTCTTTCATTCTGGCATCATCTTCCCAAAAACACTTGACATTTTTATGTTTGAACTTTAATTTATAATTTTATATCATGACATTCGAGTATCACTAATATTTTAATATTTGACTATGAAAGTGGTGTATTTTTGCTATGTTATTAGACTATTAATATGGTGGTGTATTCTGAACTTAATTACTGCTGCAAATATGTATATATTTCTGATTTTTATATGTTTTTTGTATTGCCATACCCAAGCCGTACCCAACCCCAAATTTTTTTTTTTGCTGAATCCCGTACCGGATTCTCATACCCGTACCCGAATCCAAAAACGAATCGGTAACTTAGGTGAAAACCAATGAAGTATTCATAACTCACTCAATTCACCTCCAAATCGAATGTCATCTTTTGCTGTGTCCTTTTAGAAGGTAGGTGAACATATTCTGATCATCAAACAGCAACAAAATTGCACATATATTTTTGGCACGAATTCCAAAGCCTCCAAGAATGGTACGACCCTCCTCAAGGGCTATTTTGTCATTAAAAAATAGAACCTTCAAAAATTAAATCTCAAACTTTGCAAGAAGGGGCGCCTTGGTTCAGCAAACACTCAGCAAAAATACCCAGAATCAAAATAAATTTACTTTAGGAGATGCATTCAAATTTTCACTTTCAACTGTATGTGAATCAGCAACTCAAAAACTGGAAATATCATCAAAACTTCTTCTGTTGAGCACAATTTGCTAGTCTGGATGAGAAGCAGTATAGACCAATTAGGTGTTGTATCTCAAACACGAAATTGGTTAATGGCTAGGAGGTAGCATCCTCAAAGCAAGGTTTCATTTGTCATTCCGACAACATAACAGTATGATAACATGAATGGATACCAATGCTAAAACAAAGCATTCATTTTATAGAAGAGTAGAAGACTCTTCAATTCCTCAAGAAAGGATGCCAACAGTCACATGAGACTCTTCAAATTTATAGAAACCTTCCAACTTCACAAAAAGGTGTCCACTTTACAAGGCAACATAAAATCTTTATTTTTAAATAATAACTTCTTCAAAAAAGCATCCACTTCATTTCTCAAGGCTTTTATCTTCATTAATAATTAAATCACCTTTATGATGGTGTACCCCTTCCAAGTCCCTCTTTTAAACACAACTTAAGTTGTTCTCCTAGGCCAAGGGGTCAACTGCAAATTATAACCTTAATGCCTTTATTCATCATAAAAAAGCCTTTAGAAGTCAAACATGAATTGCAAATAATTGCTCCAACTGAAAATGATGTACTGAAAGCACACAAACTTCATACTACCAAAATTAGAATTTACTATAAATAGTAAACTCTCTAAAATGCCAAAGAACCTCCAAACTTGGAAACCCTAATTTTACCTCAAGCGAGCCTGCGGGCTTCCGGAATAGGCTGATGAGTGTTAGAACAGATCACTGATGCACCACTCTTCTTGAGGGAAGATTGTCGATAGGGCTGAAGCCTCAAGTAAACCATGTATCCCACTTCGAAAGATCTCTCAATACGCTGCTGATCAGCGTATAACTTCTACTGGTTTTGAGCTTGTTGCAGATTTTCCTTTAGAGATTTTAAGATATCTTGGCTCTGTTGTAACATATCCTTTTCCTGTGGAGCTCTACTATCACCATACACTAAATCAACAAAGTTAAGAGCATCATATCCATAAAGAGCCATAGAAGGAGACATCTTAATTGACATATGATAGGAAGAGTTATAACAATACTCTCCTAAATGAAGCCATTTAATCCAAGCTCTTTGTTGTCCTGAAACATAGTTTCTTAGGTAGCCTTCTAACCATTTGTTAACAATTTCTGATTGCCCATCTGTTTGTGGGTGATAACTAGTGCTTGGAGAGTAAGCACTGTCCCACTCAATCTGAAGATCTCTTGCCAAAAAACACTTAGGAACTTGTTGTCCCTATCACTGACAATAGTTTTAGGAAATCCATGCAAACCGAAGACCTCTCTAAAAATCAACTCAGCCACTTGAGCTGCTGTAAATGAAGTGGTGACAGCAAAGAAATGAACAAATTTTGTTAGTCTATCAACCACAACAAAAATACAATCTCGTCCCTGCACCTTGGGCAATAGCGTGATAAAATCCATTGCAATGCTTTCCCATTTCTAATTTGCAATTGGCAAGGGCTGTAACAGACCAGCAGGATAAGAGTGTTCATTTTTATTCTTTTGGCAAATAGAACACTCTCTTGTATAGTTCATTATCTCATCCTTCATCCCTTTCCAAGCAAACCTTTCTCTAATCTGCTTGTAAGTCTTGAACATGCCTTGATGACCAGCAAGGGGAACATCATGAAAAGACTGTAGAATCTTCTTTTTAAGCTTAGATTCATGCACTAAAAAGATTCTACCTTTATAGATAATTAACCCATCAATCAACTTATACCTTTCATCAACCAAATGACCTTGAAACAAGCTGGTTGCAAACTGATTTTTAGCATAATCAGCAGCAATTAACTCTTTCCAATCTGCTGATAACTCACAAAGTGACTGCAAATGAGGCCTTCTTGAAAGAGCATCAGCCACTATGTTATTTTTTCCTTTGACATACTCAATGTCAAAGTCATACGCTTGGAGCTTACTTACCCATTTATGCTGTCTTTCATTTAAATCTTTTTGGTGCATAAAATGTTTAAGATTGTTATGATCAGTCTTGAAAACAAATTTACTTCCCACCAAATATTGACGGAACTTAGATAATGCATGCATAATAGCAAGCATCTCTTTGTCATATATTGAGTAATATTTTTCTGCCTCTCTCAACTTTCTGCTCTCAAAGACAATGGGGTGTTTGTCTTGCATAAGAACAGCTCCAACTCCCTCACCTGAAGCATCACATTGTAATTCAAAGGGCTTGGTGAAATCTGGTAGGGCCAACACTGGACATGAGCTCATTATGTGCTTGAACTTGTCAAAGACTCCTTGTGCCCTATCTGTCCATAGGAAGGCTCCTTTCTTAGTAAGATCTGTAAGGGCTGCTGCCATGTGAGAATAACCCTTAACAAATCTTCTGTAGAATCCGCACAAACCCAAGAATCCTCTCAAGTGAGAAATATTCTTTGGAGGTGGCCAATCAAGGATGGCCTTAATCTTTTCTGGATCAACCTTGACACCTTTGGCACTAATGATGTGGTCGAGATACAACAGTTCCGTCATCCCAAACTCACACTTTGATTCTTTGGCAAACAAACATTCCACCTCCAAAATGCTAAGCACTTCTTCCAAGTGCTTGAGGTGCTCTTCCCAAGACTTACTAAAGATGAGAATATCATCGAAGAAGATGAGCACAAACTTCCTCAACTACTATCTAAAAATCTTGTTCATACAAGATTGGAATATAGTTGGAGCATTTGTCAAACCAAAAGGCATGACAAGAAATTCAAAATGCCCAAAATGGCATCTAAAAGCTGTCTTCTCTATATTCGCCTCCCTCATTCTGATTTGATGATAGCTCGAATGAAGATCAATCTTTGAGAAAAACATAGCCCCATGGAGCTCATCAATAAGCTCATCAATCCTAGGGATAGGATACCTATTCTTGATGGTCTTCTAATTCAATGCATGGTAGTCAATACACATACGCATTGTACCATCTTTCTTTTTGACCAGCACCACTGCAGAAGCAAAAGGACTCTTGCTTGGCCTAATAAAACCCGCTTCTAATAGCTCCTTGATGGCTTTTTCGATTTCATCTTTTTGTTTCTTTGGATAACGATATGGTGTAGTCATGACGGGCTTTGCTCCTTCTTCCAATTCAATTACATGCTCGGAACCTCTTTCAGGAGGTCTTCCATGAGGTAGGCTTCCAAAGACTTTTCTCTTCTTTGAAAGTAAGGCTTGAATATCAGGGTGATATTGCCTTTTCTCCTCCATGGGATCAACTGGTAGAACCAAACATTCAGCAGCCCATTCAACCTAATCATGATGGATCAGCCTTTCCATCCTCTTCAAAGACACAATTCTAGGACCCCCATTCGACATCCATCTTAGAACAAACTTCCTTCCATTAGACTGAAATTTAAGCTCCATAGTTTGCAAATTCAATGTGATCTCACCAAGAGATCGCTGCCATTGTATGCCTAACACAACATCAGTGTCTCCAATTCCCACCACATAAAAATCATCTTTAATCTCATAATTTCCCAATTGCATAGAGAGGTTAGGAATCTTCCTTGTGCAAGACATAGTAAAACCATCTGCAACCATTACCTTGAAACCATCAAATTCCCCAGTCTTCAAACATTTTTTAGCAACCAATCCTTCATCAATAAAATTATGAGTTGCTCCAGTGTCAATTAGAGCCACAATCCTTTGTGAATTAACTACTCCATGAACCCGAAAGGACTCATTTTTCTGAAAACTTGATAGTTGTGCAAAAGCACTACCATCTACCACCTCATCAAGTTTCTCTTCAGGGGCTTCTTCACCTTCACTATTTGCTGATTCGTAGTGCTGATCAGATGAATCAGATTTTGATCCATAATTAGAATAGCCCTCCATTCGATTTGCTTTGCCTCTTCCATAGAAACGATGACCCTTAACCTAAGGTTCACAACAAGTGTAACAAACTCCATCTTTCCTAAGCTATTCTTTGAACTCCTCTTATAACTTTGGTGGAAACTTCTTAGGCAGATTTGAAGAATGTTTTTTATCTTTCTTATGGCTGAATGGTTTTGAATGAAACTTAGGCCTTGAGGCTGCCAACTCCATGCTCCTAGCTTTCTTGATGGCTTCATCTAAAGTTGGTGGATCAAAGGCTTTGACCCAACCCTTCAAAGGCTCCATTAAACCTTCAACAAAAAGAACCACAAGTCTTCTCTCAGTAATGTTAGGCACCATTACTGACAACCTTTGAAAATCAGCCACATAATTTTCTAAAGATCCTTGTTGTTTCAATTGTGCCAATTCTCTTAATCTCAACTTTGGATCCTTGGTATCAAATCTCTCGATCAGCTTGTTGGTAAACTCATCATAGGTACGAAAGAGGTTATGGCCAAGAGTGACCAAACCATGAGTCCACCATTCATGAGCTATCCCATCCAAATGTAAAGAGAAAACTTTATAGCATCTCCTTCTGGCATGGGTCTAAGAGAGATAATTATCTAGCTTCTGCACCCATGATCTAGTTGTACACTTATTACTACCATCAAAATGTTCCATAGTTATCTTTCCCAAAGCTTGGTAGAAATCATTTCTAGGCACCATAGGAGGACGTTGCTCATTCCTTCCTCCATTTCTCTGACTCCTTTGATTCATGAATTGATCAAAGGTCCAAGTACCTCTCAAGTCAAGAGGTAAAGAAATGTACTCCATGTAAGCTTGGCGTGCATCATCAACAAAGGTTGGTGTAGCTTCAGCCGGTTGTTGTTCTTCCATTGGCGTGAAGACGAGAAAAAGAGGTCTAGAGGATGACCCACTAGGAATTGCAGCATGTTGACCCACAATTATGTTTCTTGTATTCACCTCAGGACTGCCACTATTGTTATTCCCATTAACTCCACTACTTTCTCCAGTTAAATTATTTTGGGGATGAATAATATTTTGTGCTGCTTGCTGGTCCAACTTGGACAATAATTGGGACATCATGTCTATCATCCCATCAAACTTCTTCTCAACTCTGTCCCTCTCGTCATTAGCTTGCCTTACACTGTTTGACATTATTTCAAATGTCTTTTCTGTATCTTCCACTATTTTTCCAAGATCCCTCAAAACTTTTGAAAAAGTTTCTACCTCAAGAACAGGTGGAAACCGATGTTGAGTTCTGGCCTGACTTCTGGTGAATGGCCTAGTGTCTCTGTCACTCATCAGACAACCAACTGCAAATTGCCATAGGATGGTAGGGTCTTCTGCTCTGATACCACTGAAATATGCTAGCCAATTTTTTTGAGAGATTTACACAACATAAACCAGCACTAGCCAACTTGATTAGCGTTAGCTCCAAATTGAAAAGACCTCAACACCAAGAATGCACACTCAATCCCAAGGAAGGAGAGGTGTTGTCATATGGCAGAGTAATTACAAAACTATAACGTGAATTGAAGCAAACTCAATGTCAAGGATGTGCACTCAAAATCCCACTGAGGGCGAGGTGCTAACATATGACAGAGTGATTAATTGAAAAATTGAAACTAATAGGCAGATAACCAGCCATGAAACTACAACAATCTAATTCATCTGCTACGGAAGGCATTCACTCGAGAGTGGGGATTCACCACTTTGAAAGTGGGTACCAAGAGAGATATAATCAATTATCCACACTGGGAGTAGACCATCCAGGGGTACTTAATGTGAGAAGAAAGAAGAAGAATTAATTGCAGCGATTAGGACTGGAACAGTACTACTATTTACAGTCTTACAAATAAGGAATAAAGTTGCAAATTACATATGAATTTCAATAACTTCAAAGCACATGAGTAATAGATGATCTCATACAAATAATTATCTCTCTAACTACTGATAATGAATCAAAAATCAGAACTTCTAAAGTTTGATACAAAAATCAGTAAACTGAAAATGTCAATCAACAACTGTGAAAACCAATGAAGTATTCATAACTCACTCAATTCACCTCCAAATTGAATGCCATCTTTTGCTGTGTCCTTTTAGAAGGTAGGCGAACATATTCTGATCATCAAACAGCAACAAAATTGCACATATATTTCTGGCACGAATTCCAAAGCCTCCAAGAATGGTACGACCCTCGTCAAGGGCAATTTTGTCATTAAAATTCAGAACCTTCAAAAATTAAATCTCAAACTTTGCAAGAAGGGGCGCCTTGGTTCAGCAAACACTCAGAAAAAATACCCAAAATCAAAATAAATTTACTCTAGGAGATGCACTCAAATTTTCACTTTCAGCTATATGTGAATCAGCAACTCAAAAACTGGAAATATCATCAAAACTTCTTCTGTTGAGCACAATCTACTAGTCTGGATGAAAAGTAGTATAGACCAACTAGGTGTTGTATCTCAAACATGAAATTGGTTAATGGCTAGGAGGTAGCATCCTCGAAGCAAGGTTTCATTTGTCATTCCGACAGCATAATAGTATGATAACATGAATGGATACCAATGCTAAAACAAAGCATTCATTTTATAGAAGAGTAGAAGACTCTTCAATTCCTCAAGAAAGGACGCCAACGGTCACATGAGACTCTTCAAATTTCCAGAAACCTTCCAACTTCACAAAAAGATGTCCACTTTACAAGGCAACATAAAATCTTTATTTTTAAATAATAACTTATTCAAAAAAGCATCCAATTCATTTCTCAAGGCTTTTATGTTCATTAATAATTAAATCACCTTTATGATGGCGTACCCGTTCCAAGTCCCTCTTTTAAACACAACTTAAGTTGTTCTCCTAGGCCACAACTTAAGTTGTTCTCCTAGGCCAAGGGGTCAACTGCAAATTATAACCTTAATGCCTTTATTCATCATAAAAGAGCCTTTAGAAGTCAAACATGAATTTCAAATAATTGCTCCAACTGAAAATGATGTACTAAAAGCACACAAACTTCATACTGCCAAAATTAGAATTTACTATAAATAGTAAACTCTCTGAAATGCCAAAGAACCTCCGAACTTGGAAACCCTAATTTTACCTCAAGCGAGCCTACGGGCTTCCGAAATAGGCTGATGAGTGTCAGAATAGATCACTGATGAGAAGGGGACATTACAAAGATGCACGAGAGCTTCAGATCAATACTTAGATTTTTGGGAAAAATATTTCCAAGTGATAGAACATGTTACATACCTACATGCAACATTTGAATAATATATCCATGTACATAGGATATTTTGTACTTAAACTCATATTTTGTTGAAGGTGTTAGTTCTATTACAGTAAATATTAAGCCATTCTGATGTGGTGGAGACCCTCAAATATGAATCATTCTATAAGTCACAAATAGGTAGGTTCATTGTATCTAGTTCATGTGTTCTATGAGTAGCTTTTGAGGGAAGATACTCATTTTTTCATAAATCACGGTTTACCCCTATATGCATTTATTCTATTATCAAATTAAAATGAGAATATGAGATATCTTATTATATTTTGGCAAAGAGTTTCCTCCATTTTTCTTGGATAAGCACGTGCAACCCTAGACTTTTGGGCATGCAAATGTTCACATTCATTCAATTCTTCCATGTCTTGCTTTCTATTGTTGTGGCCATAGGTAAATTGATGCAGAGACAAAGGAAGAAATCAACACCTTGACACACTTATTCAACTATATTTCCCTCTAAATCACTATTCGACTCAAACATTCAAAGTAGGAGTTCCAAATTCATTCAAGATCTTCAAAACACCCTTAATTCAACCCAAAACAACAAACACAAAGTTTGCCTCTTCAATTTTTGTCAATTCATTATGATTGTCCTTCAATGAACCATAATAACACTTGGCTTACAAATGCAAAGTTTGGACTACTAGTCACAACCTGTCAACTCCAGACTTGAGACACCCTTATTAGGCTTGAATTAACATGATTAAACTTTTTCCTTATACCTCACAAACTCTCTCTCTCTTTCCTGATGGTACTTTCTACACAAACTGACTTTGATGCTTGTAGTACTCCACCTATATACGGTCAGAAATATCTTATCATGGAAACTTTATCTTCAGACTGTAATCCATGCTTTGGATACCTTTTTTTAGTGTTTTAAAACATATTTAAAATTCATCATAAAATTCTTTGGAGAAACAGATTCTAATATGACTGTTAACATTGTTCTTTAGGCCTTATTAGGTCTCCCTACATATAGGGCTTATTGGATGTCTAACCTCCAAATGCAAATTCATTGTTCCAATGCTTCAAACAAGTGATAATTAACTTGTACAAGCCTAATAATTCAACACAAATTCATTCCCATATATATATTTGCAAACCCTAGATTCTATTCTTTGAATCTCTATTTTTATTAGACTGTAACACAGAAATGTATTCAAGAATTCAAACATCCATCACCCCAACTTTGTTTTTTTGATCCAAACCCATTAAAATATGGAAGAACATGCATTTAAAAACAATCCCACAAAAAATTAGAATATTCCACTGGTCAAAGAGGGAGAAACATAGTTTTTTTTAAGCCTCTGGTTACCCTAAAACAGGGTTTTATCTGTTTTCACAAAAAGTACAATAACTCATTCAAAACACCACCAATCTGCATGAAACAAGAAATGGGTGGAAGGTTATTGATTTCTCTACCACTTACAAACAATTTTCCATCAATTCTAGCCCGTAAAATTTTGTACATAAGCCTATAACAGTGAAATTCTGTAGAAAATGCATAAAATTAGGGTTCTTCTTTATTCAATCTTTAAGATTCAACCACCCACAAGTATACAATGGTTACAAAATCCTTCTTAAAGGAAATACAAGATGACCCCTCAGTTTCTAACTGTTTTAGAATGACCCACAACAAATTGACCTTTCAACTTCCTTGTTGCACTTTTACATCTTTACATTTTTTGCAATTTGTAACAACTTTTGCATTTTTTCAGATTTTTTCCACTTTTTGGATCAAATGACCTTATAATGACCTCAAATATATGAAAAATGACTCTAATAACATGATTACAAGGTAGGAACAATAATATTGAATCAAATTTCAAAAATTGCTTCATAGAGGCCTAATTTTGCCAAGGTGCTCCTGCACCATAAGCTACAAATCAAGATCAACAACTCAGAGCACACAAGTGAATGTGCTAACCCAAATTTTCATCTAACCAAAGGTAAACACGACTATTTCTGCTTCATAGAGATCCACAATCAACACCGACATCACTCTTTTGAGTCATTATGCAAAATACATATTAGAGGGATGAATATATTTTCTTTCTCATGAATATTTTTCTTAAACTTGGAGGCATCATGAGTTAAGGAAAAGTTACTGGAAAGTATGTTGAATAAGGTGGCATGACATGTATCACCAAATTCCATGATCCATAACTACAATTTCATTCCATAAATTTATCTTTGATCCTGGTTGATTTGCTTGGGATGCTCCACTTGCTTTCTCTATATGAAAATTGTTCATGGGAAATAATTTGATTTGCACCAGTCAAAACACAATAGATTATGTTGTGTTCCATTTGTCATTGACTCACCCAACAAGTTAGGGAAGAATTTGCTTGTTCGTTCACCATATTAATAAATGTGTTCATACAAAACTTAATTCTCAACCAACAGTGAAACTTGTACTAGGGGATTCAAGGCCAACTTTACTTCAATCATAAAATGAAAGTCGTATTCGCTCAACAATGTGTTGATATTTGATTTTTCAAGGTGCAGGCTTGCTAACAAAAGTAAATGCCACATGACTGGCCATATGGCTGACCGTTGGAGTTTATGGTATAAGTAAAGCTGCATCTATCAAGGGATGTGTTGATATTTGATAATTTCGAGGTGTGGGTTTGCATATAAGACCAAATATTGTCACTAGCCATCAGTTGACTATAAAACTCCATGTCAAAAACTGGTGATCTAGAGACAGTGTCCCTTGAAGCCCCATGAACAATTACTAATAAGAGTGTAGGGACCATACAATCAACAATTTTGTTGCTACAAGCCAAGTCATTACAGATACTTTTCATTTGAATGGTTGTCAATATCCTTGCAATGAACCTTTTCTTCTCTAATCCAATGTTTTTTTTTCATTGCTTTAGTGCTTACCATTTAGCTACTTATCAGATCCTCGGATCCCTTTAAGTATTTACCTTAAAAATGTCTGATGTAACTAAATGTAATTTAAGAGTCCTAGTTACCTACTTTTGTCATTTGAGGACATTAATGTAATTTTGTTTTTCATTTGCCCCCATATCAGTTAGCCTACCCAAAACTTACCCTATGTTTTTAAGGAGATGAGCCCTAAAAATGTTGTTGTCACGTCTCAGCCCTAATGTAGGTTGCTTTTGGCTTTGTGTGGTTTTGTTACATGTTTTGATGTGCCTGGTAGAATAATAATTAATATGATGGTGTTTTGGTGTGGAGATAAATGAAAGTGTTTATTTAAATTATGAAAAGTTGAATAGTATTGAATATGTTTTACTTTGAAAATGAAGCAAAATAGAGTAGAAATATTTGAATTCATATATTATATTGCTTGATTTATATCTTTATGTGATACTAATTCAGTTATTGTTGTGTGCCGGAGTGCGCTTGGGTTGCAGGAGGTCGAAGACCAAGGGTGTGATTAAGGAGAGAAGGTTAGCTTCTTGACAGGACAAAGCAGGAATACCTCTCGATCACACATATGAGCACTTAGATTCATATAGATTGTATTTAGGAATGTCTAATTTTAGTGTGTTTATTTTGAATTATTTGCAAATTAAATAACAATTAGTAAATTAAATAAACGATGAAATGAAAGCATGATAAAATAAAGGATTAAGTTTTAATTAAAGTTAATTATAGATTTTGATTTAAATGCTTATGCATTCTATTCTTCTTTTAATTTGTGTTAATCTTTGAGTTAATAATTTACCTAATAGTAAGAAGATATTTATTTTTATTATTGGGTAAATATTTTCAAAATGGGATTTACATGCAATTAAAATAAATATTATTCTTATTTTTAAAATCCATTTCAAGATTAGGGTGAAAAATGGAAAAGGAAAATATTATTAAAAGGAAAAGAATGCCCAAGAGAGGCAGTGGTTCTTGAAATCATTCTTGAAATGAGACTCTGCAATTTTTGCTTTAATGGTTGCCAAGAAAATGCTAAATCTTTCAAAATAGTGTATTGAGAATTATTCTTTGGAAGATAGTAGGAAATTAAAGAGCTAGAAAAACAACTGGAAAGAAGGAAAGGGAAGAAGCTTCCTCAGAAATACCAGATTGAAAAGGGGCAAAGGGAAGAAGTTGTCTGAAGAGCATCTCTAGCTGGAAGCGTAATATCCAGGTTTTCCATTCTTTTTCCACAAATCTTGCTTGAAATTTGAAAATACTACTGAGGAATTTGAATGCCAAGTGTTTGAATTGTATGCAAAAATTGTGAAAATCTAAGAAAATGTTCCATTCTTTTTGTGTGCATTGAAAGAATTTGCATAATTTTACCTCTTCCAGATTGGGGCTTTTCTCCCTATGCTACTGTGGTTCATAGATTTCGTTTTTGAATGCTAAATCTTTTATACTAAAATTATGAATAAATATATATATATATACACACCCGCTATTTTCTGTGTGCATATCATATATATATATAATATATAATATATATACACAGTTATTTAATTTTCTAGAACTGTTGAACAGTCGGCTATATATGCAAATTTTTGAAGTCTTTATTTGTTTATTTTATGCAAGAAGTGTGGGGATTAACCCCTACCCCCTCCCATAGAGGAAGGGGCTACGCTGTGGAGGGACATCACCCTCCATAGGCCACGGCTTGTGGAGGAGGCGCTACCCCCTCATAGGGAGTGCCCCCTCCCCTTTGGGAGAGGCGTCAGCCTCAACCACTCACATGGACTATTTTTCCTTTGTTATCTTTCAATTTATAAACTCTGTAATGGATAAAGATTGGGCGTAGCGCTATCTCTTCAAATTTGTAAATATATATATATATATATAAACACAAAAATATATATCTCTATATATATATATACACACACTGACATATGTATCTCTGTTTCAATAGAAAAATGCAGCATTATAGTATATGCATCATGTAAATCTGTTTGAAATCTTTCTAATATAAGAATAATTGCACATTTATATATATACATACACAGATATATATATATATACATATACTCTGGCATAAATATTATAGATTGCTACAAAAAACATTACTTTCTATCCATGGTATTAAACAGAAAAAAAACGCAGCTCAGTGTATACTTTCAGCTATAAGTCTACTATGTATTTATATATATATATGTATATATTATAAATATTTATATATATATATATATATATACATACATAATAAATATATTTACAGATTTGTATGGTGAACTTCAATGTCTAAAAGTTAAAATTTAGAAAAGAAGCAGAATATATTCACATAAACAACTGTGTACACTAGCAAACTTGTATTTATGTGTAATCTGGAAATTTACATTGTTTTTCTTTTCTCAAACTGTTTATTTCTGAATATTGATGCATTGTGTGAGTCACCATATTTCATTTATGAACTTAGTGAAATACTCATAAGGCTATGTTAAAAGATGAAGATGAAACTTTATAACAAATGTAGACTATTGAAAACACACTTAAAACTAGTGAATTATCTGAAAAGAGTAGATTTCTTTTTCTAAATCTATTAAGTCTATTTACATTGATCAAGCTCTTTTAGAAAACAAAACTTGGATTGGTTTTTTTTTAAATTAGTAACTTTAAATACATTTCTCATATTGAGTGTATGCATGAAAAGCTATTTTGATACTCTTTGTGTGAGCATTGGAAAATTAGAAATGTGAATGTGAATTTAGATGGAAGATGCATTATTTACTATATTTTGAGAAACTCCCAGGACAAGATGTCGAAGGTGGACCCACAGAGACGGTAGTTTTACCTTTTCTAAAACTATCATTTGTTTTATTTATGCTTGGCCAAGCACTTGCACCATTGAAATAGATGGAATTAAAAGCCTAGAACTAAATGAATATAGGTCTCTGCCACCTCCTGTTTGCAAGAAATATGTGATTCTCATGTTAGGAATGCATATAAGCATCAGGCTTGCATCTAGAGTTCCCTCCTGCGTTGTTGTTTCAGATTGCTAGGCTCCTCATGAAGGGCCAGGGATTACTTCGAGTTAGGAAGGAACCCGGGGAAGTCTTGTACTTCGTGGTTGGGCGGAAAAAGCGCCTTAATCACACTCTTGGCCCCAGCTTGCAAGAAGACTAGTGGTGTCATGGTGGTTGAGGTTCAGAGATTTATGTGCTATAAATGTATTCATGTATTAATCTAGATGGCTTGTAAAGCCCACTTGTAAATGTAACTCTTTTGAAATTCAGTATTGTAACATTGAAATAGATGTATTGGAATGAAAGTTTTGATGTAACATTGAAATAGATATATTGATTGAAAGTTAATGATGCAATTGAAACTTGAATGAATTTATGGAAACTCATTGATATGCAAATGGCATTCATATATGTATTATTGCAATGATCCTTGTTGTTAATTAAATTTATTTCTTTTGCATACATGGAATGAAATTTATTCTGAATTTACCTTTTTAGCATTTATGGAAGGATCTTGATATATGTATCTTTTACTTTTACTATACTTGGAATGTAATGAGTTTTGGAAAATGATGTGGTTATTTTAACATCATCTCTCGAGCGTTACAGTTGAGAGCTCCATAGAGAAGGTCCTCCATGTCTTGGAGATCTAATATTGAAGATTACTAGCAAAACTATCCTCAGATTTGTGTGGAGGAAGGCTTCGGTAAAGGTTTACCTTTCAACTAATAAAGTCCTTTGGTCTGAAAATTACATGGTTGAGTTGTGTATGTTCCTGGTAGAATGCAAAAGAAAAAAAAAGGTTGGAAAGTAGACAGTTTGTAATCTCCTCCCAGAAAAATGGACAATTAAATGGTGGAATGGGTAGGAGATATGGAAAGTGGGTCTTTGAAAAATTGATCCGACATGGAAAGACAAGCAGAGAAATGATGCAGATATACTGCGCATCTAATAAATCTACCCAACTCTAGGATTCTTCCAAGAACAAACGTTTCCTACAGTAAACTTGCTTGTATGTTCCTGGTAGAATGCAAAAGAAAAAAAATGGTTGGAAAGTAGACAGTTGTAATCTCCTCCCAGAAAAATGGACAATTAAATGACTTATCCATGGTGGAATGGGTAGGAGATATGGAAAATGGGTCTTTGAAAAATTGATCCAACATGGAAAGACAAGCAGAGAAATGATGCAGATATACTGCGCATCTAATAAATCTACCCAACTCTAGGATTCTTCCAAGAACAAACGTTTCCTACAGTAAACTTGCTTTTTGTATTCTAAATCCTCTAACACGTGTAAGAAGTTCACAGCACTATTTGGTCCAATCACTTCACAATGGTTACAAGATCGATACTTTTTTATCAAGTATTAACTATTAAGAGCTAAAATTTTCTATTGAAGCTAAATGGCTATCACCTTACAAGTTGTAGTATGGAACAACAAGAGAGCTACTGGAATAGCACTACAGCTTATTGCCATAGCCTTGGGTAGACAGGCAAGGACCCTATGTTGGGAAGCAAATTTTCACATACAGTTTAGTTTTTGAGCGGTTGGGATAATATGATAGCTAAACAGAGAAAGGGAAAAGAAAAATATTTTCTTGTTTAATTGATCTTAATAGAAAGAAAGAAAGAAAACACATTAAGTCCACTATGGCCAAAGTATGTCAATGGGACTTGAAAGTACACCCAATCACATAAGTGAAGTACTAGGATTAAAAAGAACACAAGGTGAAAAAGTGACTAGATGCTAAAAGTGATAAAACAATAGAAAGATCAGTAGAGGAGATCTATGACAAAACAGATAAACTTAGTGATATGATCTCAGCACAATTGTAGATAGCCATGGCAAATACATGTTAAGGAAACAAGGAAATGGTGAAAAAAAAAGATCTAAACAGAAGCTGGAAACAAGAAGCATTATGTGTCTGTAGTATAGAGCCTTTACAAATTTGAGCTATTACAACCTTCTAGTACAGGAGGAAGTGGATGTGGTTGTAGAAGTATATAGCTATAAGTGTGTTGACAATCAAAGATAATATGTTTGAGCTAAGGAAGATGCACAACTTTATTACTTCCTCTAAAGTAAATGGTGCATAGAATCACATCACTCAAATTATGCAGAAAGATGTAATTCTTGTACTTATGTATATCTTAGAAATTTGTTGATCTTAAAAATAAATAAACTTATTTGTAATTCATGTACTTACGAGTTATGACCCATGTTTGGATAGTACACAAAAACCTCCATACATAAATCAATATTTAATTACATGTAATTAAGGTGTGCATGCCATGGGATCACAGTGTAATAGAGTCAGATGACTATAAATTTTTGACAGCCATCTTAATAGCCATCTCATTATCTTGAACATGTAACATATTTCTAAGCTTTTTGAATGTGTACAATCTGAGTGGTACCGGGTGCATAGCTTTTCCCTGTATATTCTCTTGTTAACATCTAGTATAAAGTTGGAGCCTTAACCTCAATAAACAAATAAAATGATTCTAAGTATCAAAAACAGAGAGGGTCTATCCCCACCTTCAATGTTTTTAGCCGCATCACATGGCCCAAAATGCCCATGAGACGACCAATTATTTCATATGATATTTTTCCTTATTTTTCCTGCAACTCAAAGAAGTAAAGATTAGACATTTTCCATTCATTGATTACTTATATCAAAAGCACAGGGATTCATTCCCCAAATCTGGGATGAACTTGATATGATCTAGAATTTGAACACAAATTTGCATGTAATTATGAGAATACTTTTAGAGAAAGGATAATAAAACATTTAATAACTTTATGGAATTCCCATAGCAGTTTTCTTCCTTAAATAATAGTATCTGACAAAGTTCTATCAATTAATATTCCACCAAACATTCTTGCATATATAAACACCAGAATTGATGATTATAAAAAAAGTATGAATATATTTTTTTACACAAAGCATCTAATAAATTTATGGTATTTCCTACAATAGTTGATTTCCTTGAATAATAATATCCTATGAATACTATCAATTAATATTTTACCAAACATTCTTGCATTGATAATTATAAGAACAGTGCAAATATATATTTTAGCTTGAAATCTTTAAAATGCATACCGCCAACCTAGCTACTTTTCCAAGCTTCTGCTTGACCTCATGAGGCAATCGCTTTTTAACTGCTTGGAATGATTACTCCGATTCTCAAGCATCAGTAGTGGGAGGGCATACTGTTAGTGATAGAAGCAGGGGAATTATAGAATTCAATTTGCAAGAAAAATAATAGTTTGTTGAAGCTCAGAAAGAAGTATCAAGTATAAACACAAAACTCAAAGACATACATTCTACAACTCCCTTTTCCAAATCTTGAAAAGCTTTATCCAATATAGTGCATTTAGGTCTTGCAAGAATAGCTTCCTTGGGAACCAATGGTGATGATTTCTATAAAAGGTTACAATTAGCGAGAATTTATAAGAATGCTGCTACCTTATAAAAGGCCCATGCATTGGACACTTGTAGTAGAAACAATTCAAATTTTGCAATATTTTGTCAATTAAAATTTATCCATTCAAGCAATATTCTAAGAATAGCTCATAGGAAGAAGCTTCAACGAACAACATAACTTACAGATTTGGGGACAGATAGCTTGTTTCCAACAGCATTCAGATCCCTGGAAAAATGTCTTCTCCAGGTCTCTCTATGGATATGGGTTTATCAACACTTGACACATCATTTACACCCTTCCCAGATTCTCTTACCTGGCAATCAGCTCTTGGAGTAGTATACTTGGTTGAATAGTTGAAGATGTCCCCATCAGAAGGTTCAATGACAATTTCTCCCTTAACTGAACTATCTTTATATCCTGTGACAAAACCATTTAGAATTCCCCCATTCTTATCACATGCCTTCAAATGTTGGACAGATGGCTCTACTTTACTGGAAGCTTCTTTGAGTCTTGCTCATAACAAACTGGATTCACGACTAGTGCTTGCAGACTTTAATTCTTGCTTTTTGCTTGCTTTGTCATCTGAATATTCATTAACAAAAAGACAAGTTCTATCCTGACCAAAATTCTTTACATTCATTCCCACCCAAGGTGCAGTTCTTGCAGCTGCTTTTATTCGAATAGTGCCCATCTTTAGCTTCTTTGGGATATCCTCAACATTTGGTGCCTTTTTAATGTCCTTTCTTTTCCTTTTTTTTTGTGTAAGCACAGGAGAGGCAGGCTCATTCCTAACAAGATTCCAGAATACAATCAGCATGGAACTAAAATGAAAATATAAACTCCAAATTAAAACTTTCCATGTTTTACTGGACAACATAATCAAGTATAAAGAAATGTAATGAAGTTGACAAAACCAAATTCACTAATTCAAAATACTACAGGAAGCAACTGACCAATAAAATAGAACAAAGATAGAAGCAAGATGTCAATAGATTGGGGTTAATGGAAATTTGAAAGAATATTTGACACCTGAAGGCAAGCAGGTCAACAAGTTTATCAATTCCTCACAGAACACTCAGTCAGAGATTAAATAGTAGACTACAAATATATTAACGGGTTATGCAGTAGATTGGACTGTTAAACAAAATAAATCTAAATTAGTACACTTAGCTGGTTTGTGAATGATTAGTATGCGTGAAAATACAAAAGAAAGATTGCCTACACTTCTTGGAAATACCAAACTCACAGATAGATAAAATGCCTCTATTGTCACATCGAAGAGGCAGACTTACATCAAGACTCAAAACTAAGCAACATTAGAGAATATTGTTCATATGTTGCCTATACTGCCAACTGTTATTTCTGTCAACTGTACTGCCAACTATTTCTATTACCTGTACTGCCAACTGTTATTTCTGTCAAACCCTATGATCACAAGCATGGAGCTCCTTGATTTGGAAATTGAGAATGAGAAGGAGAGGAGTTAAAAGATCTAAGGCTCGGTCTTTCTAGGAAGCTTACAAATCTTAGCGACAAATTGTCATCAGCTCTCCTGTTTTAGAAGTGCAAATGGAATAATATATTCTTTCATTGAAAAGACTAATAATATTGAGGATGTTACATCAAGTGTCTCAGGTATATCAAATTATGAAAATTGGAAACTTGACAAGGATGATGCCATTTTTGGACTTTGCTATTGTTGAAAAACTTAGTGTGGATGTTATTAAGTAGTTTTTTGTGCAGATGAAGATTGATCATTTAAAGAGAATTCTACAGCTGGGTAGCCAGAACCTTGAACTAGGAAAAATTCAAAATCATTTTGACTATTCTTACAAAGCAAAGATAGAAGTCTCATACAACCTCTAATCATTGAGAACCTCTAAAAGACTGCTATGATTACCAAATAGTGGCAGCCTATGAATAGACCCTGGGGTTTGTGTTAAGGGGGGTCTTGGACTAAATCTTAAGGGTTTGTGTGATGAACTGATACAGTGAACTGTAGCAAGTAAAAAGGGCAATGTTAGATACTATTGAATAAATGACAAGAATAAGAGCTAGTGAAGACCAAGGTCATCAAATGTGTGACAGTGTTGCATAACCTTCTGGTGGACAGTTCATAGATTGCAATGATCAAGAGCGAGGGACAGTTCATAAGAGTAAGTGAATAGCTCTCAAGTAACATATGACAACGAAAAGGGCTATAAAATCCATTGTAAAGCCCTATCTAGAGTGTAATGATTCCTTCAAAGTGCCAAACATCTGTGTAAGACCCTACACAGCTGTAGGTAGCAGTGTCAAATCATGTTATGAGCACAGTATAGTGAAGAAATAAATGGTGACTACAAGGTCTGAGACATGGCAAATGTATTTGATTTACCATGTCATAGAGATATCTACAGTGACAGTGTCAAAAATAGTAATCAGTGATAAGGAAGTTAGATAGAACTGTTAGTAGGTAGTAAGGACAGTAGTGTCGTGTTAAGATTAGTGGAAACCCATTGAGAATGTATGATGCCCTAGTTCTGAAAAAATGTGAAAAATATGGAATTGACAATGTACAGTGAAGTTTTCAAAACTTTGATTATAAAAAGTGAGTCCTTCTGAGGTATTAAAGATTTTAAAGGTTGTTTATGAGTGTTTTGATCTCTTCTTAGTTATTTTTTAGTGAATTTATAAGTTGTAGCCATTGTTTATTTGACTGTCCTGTTAAGACAATTTGGAGATAGTCTTATTTTGGGGTCAAGAATTGAAGGTTGAGATAGGTGTTTGACAAAATGTTATGAACAAAGAATGGGGAATAGTATGATGTGTTTGAGCAGGCTATTTTATACTTGTTTGAGGCTTTAGTAAAGAGATATGGGCTTGGGAATTTGTGGTTGGTGGTTTATGTGGTCTTAAAGGGCCTAAAGGCTGATTTTGGATAGTCTACTTTTGAAAGTTCTCTTATTTGAGTTGTCAAGGTTAGAAATTGGTGTTGAGTCAGCCAATTGATGTTGTTTAATGTCATTTGTGGAATCTACAAGAGGATTGTTTCCTTATTCTCAATTTGGGTAATTTGAAACAAGAGTTTTGTGAAGGGTAAATGAGTCCTATTTGTAAGGACAAGAAAGAATAGATTGAGATTTGTCAAGTTGTGAAAGTTAGTGAGTTTTTGAACCCCTGTCATTGCATCAGATTTGTTATCATCAAATTTGAAGTCAAGAATGCTAGATAGGCATGCAATCATTTAAAGGAAGGGAGCTTCACTATTTCAAAGGACAATTTTAGTTTATTGGTGTGCACCTCATCAAGACTTTTTGTTTTCAAGTGTCACAATAGTAATTTCTTACAATGACATGCACTTGTGTTAGGCAATTGAGGTTAGTGAATTAGAAAAGATGTTTTCCCATGCTCAAGTGGACACTTGTGCAAAGACAAAAAGGAGTCAATAGATTAAAGTAAGGTTTGCATAAAATGGTATGCCCCCTTATTGAGAAAACCAGTTCAAAATTTTAAACATCAAAACTACATTGTGAGGCATGCACCTAAGCGTGGAGGTTTATACTTTAAATTTGAAGACAAATTTGTATATTTGAGTGCACACCTATCTTAAGGAAAAGTGCATATCACTTTTTTCATGTATAGAGGTGTGCATGTGAAACAAAGAAAAAAGAGTTTAGTTCATCAAAAGGGTGTCTTTCCATTTATAGGGGTATATCTCTTTATATGAGAAATTCAAAGCATAAAATTCCTTGTGAAGTGCACAATCAACAAAGGATTTTTTTCACTTCAAACAAGCAACATATTCCATTGATAGGAACATGCTAATATGAAGAGAAAGTTGTTATAAGACAAAGTTCCAAATTTTTATTATAAGGTGCATGCCTAATCAAGTGGGATAGGTGTTTCAAATCATCAAACAATTTACCCATTTATAGGCATGCACCTCAATATAGAGTGTTGCTTTCAAATTTGAAATGACAAATTGCGTGTATAGGTGGACGTTGGAATGTGAATAAGGGAGAAAAAAAGTCAAAAGCCGAAAATACAATGCATAGGTGCATGCCTCTTATTGGGAACTAAGTAATTTTTAAAAGGAAAGCATGTCTAGTGTAAACAATCCTGAAGATACCTTTCGCCCATTAAATATTCGTTAAAATAGGCAAGCCCATAAAATATTAAAATACCCTTCCTCTATTACTAACTTGGAGCAGGGATTTGAAGCATGCAAAACCACCCTTCACTTCTTGGGATTTGAAGGCCTTTGTAACACAAACATAACTTGTTCAGCATACCTACAAGCAAAACAATAGAGGAAAAAAATTCACAACAGAACTTAAATTGACAATACTTGGAGAATTGTTTAAAATTGTAGGAGCTTAATCTCACGACACAACTCAAAAGCTTTTCTCCCCTTTCCACTTCAAGTGAAACTCCGACTGAAGATGTTTCCACGGGAAACTCTAACTTAAATATGGTTTCCTTTAGTTTGGAGCTAATACACGGAGAAGAGCATTTCTCAAAATAATCACATGCAAAAGCACAACAAAACATATTCTAGACAAAAATCAGATTAACTACTATAAATAATTATTCAGTTGTCTTTCATGCACCAATATCATCCATCTTTTGCTATTGCTTTTTGATCAAATCCTTGAGCCTATGCTCTTCAAGATATTCCAGATAATCCTCTATGTCTCCACTTATTGTATATAAAACATCCATGTTCAAGGTAGAGTGTCAGCTGCAAAGAAAAATAAGAGCACCCTGTATCACCTGCTTCCACAGAAGAACAAACATATAAACAAAACATTAATTAAAAAATTGAGAATAATAAACATACCTCCACACTTGTACACAACAGGCCTGTTCTGAAAGTTGCAACTTTTGGGGATGGTGATGGCTATTTCAGGCTTTATTCCACCTTGTCGTGCAACTTTAGAGAGTGTGACAGCATAGAGGCATTCCTTTTGAGTGTTGAGCTTCTTTATAGAGCCTCAACATCCTGATGAAACAAGGGTAGTCTTGTGAGAAGATATCACAGACATAAAGTTTTTAATGGAGAACCGTAAGATATTGAGTAGAAATCAGAGACATGTAACTTTCAATGGTCTTTGTGTAAACAAAAAAGCCACTGAAACTTTGAAGATTTTTTTTCATATTTTGGTTGTTTGAACTTTTGGTAATTCTTTCCAAGCCCGCAATGCCTAGGCATATTTTATCTAAAGATTCTAATCAAAATTTATGTTCATCAACAACAAAACTTTACTTTTGTAAAGCTCGTTCCTAATTTTTTCCCCAAAAGATTCTTGGGGCTATGAAATTTGAAACTGTTGCTAATGGGTTGCGCTCCAACATTTTTAGAAATGCAATGAAAAACAAAAGTGATCATTTATCATAGAATGTGCCCCAATACTCTTTTCAATATTAAAATACATTCAAATTAAAAAAAAAAAAATAATACATTGACCTGTGATAGGAATGAAGATTTTGAATTAGTTGCCCAAGTTGCCCCTTCAATCTCCATGTATTTGATTCCAAAACAACAGAATGATGGCCGTCCCTTCGCAACCAAACAATGTGGATTTATACCCAACAGGAGTTGCATTGGTCGGTTAGAAGGATCACCATGCAAGCTGAGGAGTCATTTGTTCCTTTCTTGCATGGCTATCAATGATGATTGACCAATGACTTCTCAGCCATGAACGAGTATACACAATCTGTTGTAGCCATGAATGAGTATACACAGGTAAGGGAAAAGAAAATGCATGTCGAAAGGGAGGGAAAATGAATTGAGGAGAGGGAAATAATTTTTTTTCTTTGAATTTAGTTGAGTTTTCATTTCCTTAGATTGCTCTTTGGTTTGAGTTTTTCCTTGTTGTTTTTTCATTTTCTTATTTTCTATTACCCTTATTTTTTCAATCCTTTTGCGCCTAATTTTTGGTTCTTTCTCATTTGCATTTTCATATTGCACTCTTATGCATATACACTTACACTCTAATGCACATTAATGTATTTCTTCGTTTCACAATTTAAAATTCTCTTACTTATTTTGTTATATTTTTTTACCTTCGCTAATCCATGTGCTCTCTCTCTCTCTCTCTCTCTCTCTCTCTCTATATATATATATATATATATATAATTAAATGTTATATTTAACAATTTTTTTCTCTTCTTTTTTATCTCGTCTTTTATTTATATATATACATTTATTTATATAATTCATTTTTATTTTTCTTGTCTTTCTTGTCTTGTTCTCTTATAGATTTAACAATTTGTCTTTCTTTTGTCTTAAATTTAACATTATATATATATATATATTATATATATATATATATAGATATAGAAAATAAATTTAACATTATATATATTTAAAGAATCAATTGTTTATTGGTGGTCTCTCTTGGTTTTTATTGTTTGTAGTGGTATATATTTTTTAATTCTTGATTGTTTGCTCTTTTTGTTGGGGTTTTCTTAAAAATTTCTTTTGAAAGTTTGTTTTGTTCTCTTGTCTCAAAATTGTTAAATTTGGCTTAATTTGATTCTTTTATTAAATTTATTGTTTGTAGATTTACTTTTTCTTATTATTAACTTTATATTTTTGTTTTTTCTCTTGTATAATACTCTCTTGTCCTAATTATCTATTTTTTTTTCTCTTGTATAATAGTCTGTCCTAATTATCTGGGGTCCCATGAGGGGGGCTTAAGCTCTATGGATTATGATCAAATTTGAAAGAAAAAAGAATAGAGGAGTAATAGTCATTTATTTAGTCATTTATTTAGTCATTAATTTAGCCATATATTTAGTCATTTATTTAGTCATTTAGTTAGTCATTTAGTTGTGATTTTACTCGATGACCAAATTAGTCATTTATTTTACAAATACTACTAGTGTTAGTCATGTGACTAAAATTTTTAGTCACGTCATTTATTTGCCAAATTCTATTAGTGTAAATACTATTTCCTATGAATTGATATTAAGCAGATTGAATGTGTTTATGATTGTTTTGTCTATCTACTTCAATATGGCATGGAGATTTGAAATAGATAACTTGAATACTAAACTACTTATTGTTTCTAACTGCTACTCTTATTATTGAAAATTGGAAGGTGTGAATGAAGTTTTTATATAATGTAATTCTAAATAAAATTGATCAGTGTCTTATCCTATTGGGCAATGGAGTCAAGATCTGTATGATATGTGTATCCTCCTTGACTTAACTCGAATTGTTTAACACTTTCAGATATTTATACCTTGTATAAATTTGCAAGATTGTTAGTTACTAAGCTCTTCTTACAAATCCTAGTGATATCTCCTTAGGTTATTATGACTATTTGAAAGGATTTTAGTTCTTGAAGGAAATCAGTTTAAGATGATTTATTTAAAAGGATTTTAATTCTTGGCAGAAACCGATTAAAATGAATCATTTAAAAGGAGTTTAATTCTTTATTGCGAAAACCAATCAAAATGAATCACACAAAGGCATCAAATGTGTCTTGACAAATTAAATATATGCTTGATACATTCAATTTGAATAACAAGAAGAGACCACTCTAGAGACAAGAAGATAACATGTATGAATTAATATCAAAAAATAATTGAACACTAGAATTTCGACCACTAGTTTAAATTTTCTTCTCCATTGATTACTTCAAAAGTTTTTACAATTCATATCATAAGTCTTTTTTATTTATTCTATATATCATTTATCTATTCTTACGGATGTATTTCCTACTATCTAATATCTAATGATTTTTCAAGGGTTATGCCCCTTTGCTTATCCATCCAATACAAATTTGTATTACATTAATTATCTTCAATAGACAAAATATTTAATTTTAACCTTCATCATCCTTTCATCTTCATGAAAATTAATTTTAATGATCATCATTATCCTTACTTTGTTGACAATTTTCATGCTCATATTTACTCTTTAGTGGGAGTGTTTCACTTTTTGCTTGTATGAACTTTCACCTTATTCCTCGGGTAAAATAATCACCCACTTTATAACTCCCATGGTGAAAATGTGAAATTCATATTGTCTCAAAGTAATATTACTTTTCATAATACTCAATATAATCATGATGAAATTTTGTTTAATCCATATTTGCATTTCTGACATATTCCAAAAATTAATTTTAATAAATCTTACTTTTCTCAAAGCAACCGCCATATGTTTATTTACCCTTTTGTGATGTATACTCTACCGTAATACTGCATCATTTTTAAGGTTTTTCTCTATCTCCTATGCCTTTTCATGCATTTCACTTTATCAAAGTGACTAATATCTTGCTCTTGCCGATATTCACTCCTCTCCTCAATAAATTCCTTAAGCCAATCTTTTTCCTTTTTTGAGACATCGAAGGGACTTAAAATTTCTCCCGCCGATATCCATAGGTCCCCTCAATATAGATTATTTCATACTTGTTTACATCTCTGTTCCATCCACCTTTTCACCTCTTTGTTCAGGCTTTTCCTTTTCCATATCCATGCTGACATTTAAGTGTTTGTCTCCATTTTATATTTTTCTATACAAAAATCTCTATCCAAATTTTTATGTCATTCCCTATTTCTCTACAATAATTCACAAGCCTCCTCCATTATCATTCCAAACACAAAACCTCAAATCTTAAGATAGAGAAACATGTAAAGGTTGTCTCTGGTCATGATATTTCTTCACAATCTAAATTGCTTAATTAGGCTAATCTTTGCCACCACAAGCAGTTACTCCTTGCTCACGATATTCGCCTTGCCCAACAACTTGAAGAAAAAAAATTGCTCAACATTGCGCTGCTAGCCTTGCTAATTGTAAAGAACCGGACCAAATTTTTTCTGAATTTTGAATGCAATTACAACAACATACAGAAGACACCCATTAGGGTTAGATAAATCAAACCAACAGTTACAATATAACTCATTGCCAAGAATGCGCACTCAATCTCAACAAGAGAGAGGCTGTCATATGGCAAGAGGATCGTCAGTACAATAAATCAGAACTGCAACTGAAAGTAACTCAACACCAAGTATGTGCTACCCAAACTAGAATAGAATGAGGCGACCATATGGTGGAGATTTAAAAAAATACAAATGCAACTTCGAAATAAACTCAACACCCAGAATGTGCTTTCAAGCCCGGAGTGGGAATGGAGCTACCATAGGGCGGAGATGTAAGATATTACAATGCAAATCAAAGTAAATAAGTGGCAAGCCAGCCTCTTCCACTTATTCAGTGGGCAATTACAAACATGATAAGCAAAATTGAGAGAAATGCTGACAGTACTACTGTTCGGCTTACAATGAGAAGTAGAATGCCTGCAAGATCAAGTATTTAAGCTCTACAAGTTGCTGCAATAGTAAAGATGTCATCCACTAAGTCAATAATGAATTCCTAACACCCGTCCTTCGCGAATAAGCAATTTTCTCAAGTCTGATCTGACAGACCAGCAACATGAAATACAGAACCAGCAATACATAAACTCAATGAAAAGCTCACAACTCACTCATTTCTCACTCAAATTACATGAAAACTGATGCAAAATACTCTTAAAATGATGGCGCCTAGTTTAGTAATGAAAAAGGGCAGCTAAAAGTGGCTATTAATTAATGGTACAGATCCCAAAGCACTCCAAAAAGTAGGGCTTTCAAAAAATGACGAATTTGCTTTATAAAATCAGAAACTTCATTAAAAATTCCACAAATTTGCAAGTAAGGTCGCCCCAAGTAGAGAAGATGATATGACCAACACCCAGAACAATATCTTTTTTAATTTTTTAAATATGAATGAAACTTTGAATCAGCTATGATATTCAGCAACTCCGGAATATGACAGAAAATGCAAGTACTTAGCTACAAAGTGCAAGATCATTAAAACAATGCAAAACCTCACTACAAATGCACTCAAAACAAGCAAACCTCTCTACTAGGTGCTATCTCTCAAGCACGAAGTCGAGCCCAAGCTAGGAGGCATTCATTCCTCGAAGCAATCCAGCAACCATTTCAGCAGCATAATAATACTCAAGATATCAGATGATGAAAATGAAGACCAAGACCTCCTTTTATAAACTTGTGATGACTTTTCCAGAAGCTTCTAGAAACCCTAACTTTCAAATTTGACTGTCTTCTTTTCCCTCCAATTTGGGCGCCCCCTTTCTCAAGGTTTAATTTAACTTTATTTTAAAATCTTTTCCTTCATAAAAAGGCGTCCTTTTCTCCAAGTAATATTTTTTGACTTTAGAAATATAAAATATTTCCTTCATGAGACAATACCCCTCAAGGTCCCCTTCTTTAAAATAACTTAAAGTCATAATACTAGGACAAGGGGTTATTTTATAAAATAAAACATTATTGCTCGGCTATTTTGTATCTCCAAATGAACCTTTATGCTACAAATTTAGGAATTCACTCCAATGAATCCATGTAAGAGGAAAGGACTGAGCCGGGTACCGGGACTGACCATCAGCTTTTAAAATAGGATTTACTAAAAATAGTAAATTCGGAAAGTTGCTTGGAATGTAATGCATGCGCCACCATTGCGAAGCTCTTTGAAAACCCAGAAGGAATCCAGAATCCAAACACCCAAACTCCAACAAACAAAACCCTGAATCTTCAAGAGAGAACTCTTCCACTAAGCAAATGAACCCTAATCTCTATCTTTTGATTAGCCAACATCACACCAAGAAAAGGCTATCAATCATCAAAGGGAGCAATGCTAAAACGTGGGCATATTACAAGCAGTTACTCCTTGCTTGCGATATTCGCCTTTCCCAACAGCTTGAAGAAAAAAAATTGCTCAGCATTGCGCTGCTAGCCTTGCTAATGCCCACGAATTAGTTGCCTATCTTACCACCATTGAAAATTGCCTTCTCGGTTTTGATTATGTTCAGCTTCGCTCCCATTATGATCAACTTGCTGCTGATTATCACTATTTCCGTACACAAGCTAAAGTGTGGTGGGCAACATAGCAAAAAACCAACTCTAAGCAACAACAATCTCTTTCTGAGATTAAAATTGTTCAAGCAACACATACAACAACCATTCAGGTTGTTCGTAACACTTCCAACACTGTTCACAATCTTGTGAATAGTATTCACAATGCAACTGTTTGCATTGAAAGTAACCAAGATACCCAACATACATCAGTTACTAATGTTTTGAGTAATATACAACATTCAGTCCTTTCAAAAGCCGGTAATCTCCAGAACTGTATATCTCACCCAGCTAGCCAACCTCCGTATCTAAGCTTTCCTACAAGTGCTTCATCCTTTCAGCAAATATAGTGTACTACTCCCAGTTTCAGTCAACTTGCTATTCAGTCTACTCCTAAGCTTAAAGCTTGGGATCTTGTCTACAATGTTTATATTTGGTATCAGAGCTAACATCCTTCCTTGGCTGCTTATGTAATGGAATCTAGTTTTAGTTATCAATGCAAACTTGCTTTACTCTTATTTTGTTGTCTTTGTATTCTAGCACTCCTATATACATTGTTTAGTTTGGTTTTCTCATTTTCTATATCTTTTGGTGTTTCTCTTTGCCTCTCTTTTACCTTCTCTTACCTTTAAAAGTAGCTCGGGGAGAGTCCATAATCGATTTGTCGAGTAAGTCTCACTTTAAGCCAAGTCATGGTGTTCAGGGCATGTAAGTGCAAGTGTTCAAGCCAACCAATCACCACCAACTAATGTATTTTGAAGATGGATCGAGGAAAGAAGTCTAAAATGATAGATGACCAACAAGATTTTAGAAACGACAAAAATGCACAAGTCTTATAGACTACTTTACTCAAACTGATGTAACTCTAGCTCAGAATGAAGACATAGAATCTGCAAGTGTGTTCTCTTTCGATTCCAGTAAATTGTTAATTCTGCATAGTCACTTAAAATGTCAATCAAAAAACCATTTGACATTTATCCTGATTGCAAAAGTGTGATTTCCTATCAGTCCAAAAAACTCTGTAAAGTCATTGAACTTCAATATACTATCACTAATGTTGTTACACAACAACTTCGTCTATTTTTTAATGCTGAAGTCAAACAATTAGCTCAAATGGCCCAGTCTAGTACTAAAGCTTACCAATACATGCACCTATCTTAGGTACGTATAGGTATTGAAGGTCATTACTGTCAAGGTCTACCTGTTAATATTTTAATACTTCTATATGATAATAGACATGTCAAGAAAATAGATGGTATCTTGGGATCTATCAGTGATGTAATGGCCTACGGTCCTGTCCAGATGGATGTAGCCTTGAACTACTCTATTAGCCTCTGTGACGCCAATCTTAATGAAGTCGTATCTTTTGATTTCCTCACAGAACACCTTGAAATGAAGAATGGATATGTTGATCATTCCCTATATTTCTTTGTTCATTATCAATTGTTTAATACAACCATGCCTTTCATGGATGACCCGTGAGTTGGGTTACCTAGGGATGAACAATTCAGTATTGTCTGGAATACCTCCAGTAATTTTGGTCAAATTCATGCACCTAGAAAAGTATGCTTTAAGGATATCAAATTGCCTCAGAAATGGGCAATAGAATTGTTTGAAAAGGATTTTGAGAAATCTAAGACTCTGAAACTCCAAGGATTAAGTATCGAAGAGCAAGGTGACAAAGCTGTCATTAATTTCTCCACACCTAGATCTTCCTTTTCACTACCACAAGCATCTCCCACCTTGAGTCGATCCGACTCTATGTCTAGCTTTTGCACAACACCTACATCTTCACTTGCAGAACCTGCTAAATGACATTGGTCAGCATCACCACCTTATCTCACACCTGATGCGAATATGTTTAACTATGATATGGAATGTGGATGTATAAATTATCATATGGATTATGCTTCTAAAGCCCGCATTGCTCATCATAAAGCCACAGCCAAAGCTCAACGTTCTGTTGTCATTAATCCACTCTGGAGTCACTTTTCTCGTACTCTTGTTACCTCTTTTTCAGGATATACCTCAGCCCTAGCATGCTCGACCTTCTGTCATGTAGCCTATACCATGTCAACACCCTCACTTTTCTGAATTAGAGCATGGTTTATTACAATGTGACAATTACTCTTACGTGTTTAATCCACCTTGCAATATTTGCATGATGTTCGATTGTTCAATATCTTTTCCTGAACTTGGTGTTTCCTGATTTTTAGCTTTCAGCTGAAATCAAGTAACTTAGTGTTTAATTCTTTTCTTATTTTTTAAACATTTAAAGATAAACCATAACACTACTAATTTCAGTATGCATGAAGGAATGATTGTCAAAACAAAGTAGATTACATTTTGTCATTCCAATGTTGCATTTTGGGGTTTTTCTCTCAAAAACATT
>VDFB02139439.1:0-12609 GCA_007258455.2 Sequoia sempervirens | reverse complement strand
TGGCACCACTATGCCTACTGCATCAATTTTGAAGTATATCTTTGACCTCGACCCACAACCAAGGTCCCAGAATCATTTCATGATCGACGATCCGCTCCACACGCCAAGAAACTCGCTTTGATACCACTTGATGAGGGTGCAGCCCTCGAGACATAGAAAATAACCCAAAACAAGAGAATAATTTTATTTTTCGTAAATGGAGCTTTACATGCAGGATCTCAAATCCCAAGTTCTACAACACATGTAAGTTACAGAAAGCTACAGAATCACCCTTTCGCAATATGCGAGCTTGTCCCCCAAAAAGTTACCCAAAAATTAGAAACCCGCCCATAAATAGAGCTCCTCTTTAGTTTGGAGCTAAAACAACATTCAAATTTGAGTTTAGGTGGTTTGGCGCCGAAAATTTACAACATGAAGTTCAAATTTCAAAAGAGCATTTGCAATTGTATCTTCTAGAAAGTGCACCAACTTCCCAGGGCCATAACTTTTGATCCGAGACTCTGATTCGCAAACCGTTTGAACCGTTGGAAAGGTATCAAAGTCAATAATGCACTTAAAATTCACTACGCCAATTTGGGCAAGTTTCGGGGCCGTTCCGGGAACTCTAAGTGCCTCAAATATAACTCGGAAGATTTTCATGTGCAAATATGGGAAACTAAAACTGCAATATCTTCCAACCCAGGAATAGAAAATAAAAACCGTAAATTGGAAATTTCATTATGATTAAAAGGGTATCCAAAAATGTAAAAATATCTAAAACTGAGAAACTTGAAATTTAACCTTTTTTTGGGTGATGCAAGATTGCCCTTACACCACTAGATGCTCCTGCATCAAAATGTCTACGTATGAAATCATTAAATCTATGTCTATTGTATTGGAAGCAAAAAAATGAGGCGTTTGTAACTTTGTAGGTCTTCTATAGTGTCATTTTATAGTATTTTACAACTTTTATGGGTTAATGCCTATTATTTGTTGTTGCCTGCATTTTCCGCACACATCCATTGCAACTGCGACCAAATTTATTAAATGAAAATTGAAATTAAGTCTAGTAATTGGAAAATTACTGGGTACAGAACCATTTAATTTGTGTCTGCTAAAAGGATTTACCTTTGTAAGGGTAAAAGCACAAACATGTGTCACACTTTATAAAGCAATCAACCAACTTAAAAAAAAATTATGAACTTCAACCACATAAAAGTGGTCTTTCTGTTTTAAATTTCAAAATGATATAAACTAATGAAATGTATAACTTTTGATGAAGTTTATTCCTGTAATTTTTCAGATTTAAAAAAAATTGTTTTCATTACTTTTTTATGAATTTATGAATAGATTTTTGAATGCTAAAAATTTCAGAAAAAAGTAACTTCATGGGCCGTCAAGAAATAAATTGAAAAAAACTTCATCTCTCCCTTTTTTTTCTCCAAATAGTTAACTTCAATATCTTGTGCATGGAAAAAGAAAAATCAAATTTTGATGTATATTTTTCTTGTAAAAACGTTTTAAAGTCAAACTTGTCAAAATTCAACAGTTTTCACAGGCCATCAACTATTGTCTATTTGTTTAATCATTTTCAAAAAATAAATTATGCCCTTTTGAAGAAGACTCTCTCCTCTTGTTTCCCATATATTTTTAAAAAAAAATAATATGTTTTAATATTTTTAAAAAATTTCTAATCATCCTCTTTTTTTAACTTTAACAACCTAATTGCATTATTTTAAAAATAAAATATTTTAAAACTAATCAAAATATTAAAAAAATACATATTTGGATTCACCACTCTGAGCTCTACAAAGTTTTTTTTTTTTGCAGAAAAATAATTCTGACAGAAGAAATACTTAGTTGAAGTTGAAAGTTCCAAAAATTCTTAAAAAAACTGAGTTGGTTGCCAATTAGGATGCCACATAGACAAGCCAATAGAATGGATTTCTATAGAAAGGGTTTTGCTCGAAACCCTTTCTATAGAAACCTTGCACATTAAAAATCCAATTTCAAAGCTAATTTCAAAGAGGGAAAAGAAATTTCTAGCTGAAATTATTTCGTTGAAACTATTTATTTGGCCAAAGTGTGACACAACTTTGTGCTTTTACCCTAAGTTTGTATCTCTGTTACAGTCTCATTTTATAGCTTTTTACATCTTTGTGTTTTACAGGTTAATGCCTATTGTTTGTGATTAAATAAATAAAATCCAAAAAATGAATTGTTTGAACAAAATTTTAATAATGTATACATCTGTATATACATATATGTGCATGTATATTATGAACAATATACATAGATATATATAAATGCATATATATATATATATATTATCTATATTTATGTACTCTAGATGTATACATATGCATGTAAACATGCATATATGTATATGTGTATCTATATATATATATGTATGTATAAGTGCCTATATATATACATCTATATATATGTTTATGCAATTACCCTATACATAACCATACATCCATACTATATATTCAATAACCACTCCTAGTATTCCAAACAATAGATAATGTAAACATCTCACGGTGTTTAAAGATCATAAATTGTTTCTCAATTGCATGTTTTAATATGACTAATCAAGACATAAAACTTACAAGATGAATCATATGTCTAGCCCAAATATTTTTCTACTCAACATTCACATTCCAAAGAAAAATTGAAATGATCAATCAAGCTTTTCAGGACAAAAAATGCATAGCCGAGATCTACACTAACAAAACTTAATTCTAATCACTGACTTATGTTATGGACAAAGTGATGATGAGCATCTTATTTCCATGTTAATACTACAATAGGTTATGTGTCTTTTCCCTCTCCTTGCTTTCACATTCAAATTTTCAATCTAATACTCACAATATTTTCTTTTGTCGTTGATATGCCCAACTATCCCTCATTCAATTTGTCTATTGTAACTAGTTCACTCATGTCTATTTGTGTGTACATATGTATGTGTGAGTGTATATATATTTATGTTTATGTATGCACATATATGTCTATGTATATATATGTGTATATATATGTATGCATATGTAAACCTGTACACGTCTATGCAATTACACATCCATACTATATACATATATGGATGCATTTATATACATACACATACATACATACATACATACATACATACATACATACATACATACATATACACATTCAAAACCTTGTCTTTATACACATCACTTTGAATATTGAGCTAAAATTATTAATTTAAAAGACCAAAAAATAATAATTGCGATTTTTTTTAGCTATTCTGTATATATTTATATATCTTGTATAGATGCATCTATATACATATGTACTATGGATAATATAGATAGATATATAGTGCATATAGATACATATATCTATTATCTATAAATGCACTAAAAATGTATATGTATGTATATATATGTGTACGCATTTATATATATATGTATATGTATATGCATATATATGTTTCTATATATATACTTCTTTATATATATGTATGCCATTACATGCATACATACACATACAAAACTATAAATACAAGTGCTCTTGATCAACATCCTACATCAAAAAAGACAAATTTAAAGTGATCAATCATGCTCTACAATTACAATTCAATAAAATTTCATTACATTTAAATATCACTAGTCAATCTCACAAGTTTTAATCTATGATTCCATGTGTTAGGTAGTTTTTTGCAACTTAGCACAAAATTAACCCTGCATAAAAGATTCAATTTATAGAGAATTAAATCATAGCTATGAGATTGAAACATTTTTCCAAATTGAAGGTGTATATTTACTCAATAGACTACATATAGTATGAGATTTGAGCTTGAAACAAGTCTCACACCTACAAACCACTATTGATTTATTGGAAAACAAGTTTCAACTGTTATTTAATGGTACACTAGTTGTTGTTTAATAGTAAAAACCTCTAAAATATCAAGTAAAACTCTCCAAAATCTCACTTATCGCATAAAGCCCAGATAAATATTGATTTAACAATTGGACAACATTCTACTTTTATTTGCAATGTATTTTGGTCAATTTGATGGCAAATTTCTTTTTTCATTTGCATTTCTTTATATTTTAAATATGTATGGAAATATTTTATAATAAGATAATACTTAATTTCTTTAAGGGAAAAATATAGATTTGTCTAAGTTTATTTAATTCTATTATCTACCATTTGTTACTAATTGTTTAATCCAACCACATGCAACTAAAATGTGTAACACATCCATGCAAAAAAAAACACTCTCTAACATATTAACATACATATAGTTTTCTATAGGCTTATGTTATGGACACAGTGATATTGAGAATCACATTCAATTTTTGAATCAAATATTGACAATATTTTCTTTTGCCATTGATATGCCCGACTACCCCTCATTCAATTTCACTATTGTAACCTATTTTCTCTTGTGTATTTGTATGTATATATGTAAGTGTGAGTGTATATATACATATGTACATGTATGTACATACATGTCTATGCAATTACACATCCATACTATATACACATATGTATGTATTTATATGCATACATGTACATACATACATACATACATACATACATACATATATATATATATACACACATATTCAAAAACTTGTCTTTAACCACATAACTTTAAATACTGAACTAAAATTATTAATTTATAAAACAAAAAAACAATAACAATAACAAGGAAAACTTGGCTATTCTTTATATATCTATATATAAAGAATATATACATCTATATACAATTGTACTATGGATAATATAGATAGATATAAAGTGCATATAGATACACACATCTACAATCTATAAAAGCATTGTAGATGTCTATATATGTATATATATGCATATATATGTGCGTACACATTTATATATATCTATATGTATATGCATGCATACGTTTCTATATATATACTTCTTTATATATATGTATGTCATTGCATACATACATTCACATACAAAACATGATCAATATCATACATTAAAAAGTGACACCTCGTACACATCTTTACACATCTTAGATTGTGTCATAGCAATCAAAATGATCACAATTTTTGAAGACCATGAATTGTTTGTCATCTATATGCTTAAATATGAGTAGTTAAGAAATGAAACTCTACAAAATGAAAGACAGATAGCCTAAATCTACACAAACAAAATTTATATCTATTCATTTGGTTATGTTATGAACAAAGTCATAATGAGCATCTCATCCCTACCACCATACTACATTAAATTATGCAATATTTTCTACTGCCATTAATATGACAAATTATCTACCATGTAGTTTATCTATTCTAACCTGCTTGTTTAAAATCCACCAATGTCTTCTCTTTATAACATGCAAAGATCTATCTATGTATATGTCTATGTATTTGTGGATGTATATCTATGTTTGTATATTTATGTACATACATATCCATGTATATATGTGCATATATATATATAAATGTCTCAAGAATATATAAACATCTACTTATGTATGTAACTATGTATGTCTGGATGTATATATGTGTGTATATATATGTATATACATATATGTGTAAACATATAAATTTTTACAGGTATGAATGCCATTACACATACATACGATACACATATAACATTGCATATATACAAATAAGCATACAAAAATATACATATTCTACCAGCTCACTAATCATTATCAATTTCACACCATGATTTGTCATTGACAACTTTGTTTTCCAACCTCTAGGGGACAGGACCAAACTTGGCAAGTCCACTATGTATAGCTTTTGTTTCAGGGCCACATCACCAAGTATCATGCCACATCAGCATCATTATTTTCAACATGTCCAAAAAGGCCCAAAAAAATGTGTGACCAATACTTCTGCATTCACATCATGGATAGTTCAGCGTTGATGTGGCATCACATGATTGGTTTCTTTTTACATCAAAGAATTATATTTTCTTGAATTATGGATACTCAAGTCACAACTATCAAACATTATATAAACAATTACTATCACAATTATTGAAACATGCTCAACTACTGCATTCTCTCCCCTTTTGCAAATATCAAAACCCAACCTTCTTCTCCCTAAGAGGGACTCTAGCTCCTTCAGAACTCTTGTTTAATTATTTTTTCTATACCGTCTTTTTAAACTCAGAATGGCACCCGATATTACACCTGGAATTGACACTCCTTTTGAGGCCCATTTTGACCCTCAAGTCTTTCCTTACAAAACCCAACGCCCAGTACCTCTTTTGAAATCTTGCCTATTTCTTGGCTCCTTGGGAACCCTGTGCCATGCTGATCCAAGCCCCAAGGTAAGCCCCACTTTTTGGGACTACCCAGTCCTAAAAGAGCAACTCGCCCCAATACTGGGACAAGCTGTCCTGATCTCGGGGTCCTAGACCCGGTGGACCTTCCAACCAACTGCACCCCTTACGTCATAAAACAGTTTTTAAAAACTTGTTGTTCAAAGAGAATTATATATTTGTGTAGAACCATCACTAAAATTAATGAAAAGATTCATATCTTGATATATATGTAACTTAAACTTGTTCATAGTTTAAACATTGCAACGAAGTTTGAAAACAGCCAATTCCGATTCCTTGAAAATGCTAGGTTTAATCTCCAGTTAAGGATAGCTTGGCCGCTATACTTCCATGATAGGAAGTAAAATTACAACTTACTTCAGTGTGGTATCATTCACTGTACATATGAACGGCAATGTGATAGAAATCGGACGTGAGGAACATCTCAAATATCTATGCTTATGTACAGATGCTTCTTAGGGCAAACTCTATAACTCTACTAAATAACTCGGTATAAACCAGTTGCTCTACCTGCAGGATTTCTGTGGACTTGCCATTAAACCTCTCCATCACAACTGTGGATAACACGTCTCATCACCTCACCAAAATATTGCCACTTGCGGGTATCCCATTGCCGGCCCTTCTCATAATTACCAACAAACATTTTAAATTAGCATGCCATCAGATTTCTTAAACAAGTGTATTTGAATAATTTAAAGACAAAGCTAACGAGATGGATTAAAACAGACACCTTTGGTTGGACGACAATATTAGTAAGAAATGGAGATGCCTCTGTATGTGAGTGAATTGAAACGAGCAGCAATTGTGCTGCTCTCAACTGCTCGAGTACCCTCGTTAACAGAGCTGTTGGGCATGGAAGCACATCTCTCTCTACACTTATTCTCAAGTTCACTTGGCAGAGGATATCCTTACGTTCCTCCAAAACAACTCCATCGCCGTTGTAGAGGACTGTGCTATTTGAATTAAATGGCTGCTGGTGGGCATCGAACCCACTACTTCCTTCCATAGTTTTAGGCTGTTGTTCTAGCTGAGCAACACGTAGCTTTAGGTCCCTCAAATAGCTTTCAGTATTTTCCAGTATTGAATACCTGTCTTTCTGTATAGACAAGATTAGAGAGTCCAATTTTCAATAAGAAGGCATAATCCAGTACATTACAAGAGTACAAGTCATAAAGCAATGGTATATTTCTAATCAAAAAATAAACTGTTACCAAATGGTAAGTGGACTTGAACATGTGGGAAATTCTATGGTTAAGTGCATTTGAATTGGAATAGTATTGAGATAGGTGATCTCTTCTGAAATTCTGATGCTTTATCCCTGTGAGCATCTCCTAAATGTAATGATTGCTATGTGACCATTCATTCTCATGAGAGATAATTTATACGAACTTCAACTCATGAAATATGAGTTCCAAAAGCTTGCACTTTAGTTATGGATGTTTGTTTATGGGTTCCCTATTGACTATCACATGCCTACAACTTAAACTCCAAGAAAAATGATAAATAATGCAATGGCTACTGATTGAAATCATGTTAGAGGTTGACATGAAAGCCAAGTTAGTTAAATCCAAAGAAATAAAGAGTTTATTACTCTGCAGGATTTCTAGATGTGAAAAACCAAGAGATTAAAGAAGAGAGAAAAAAAGATATTCTCAGTTATAGAGAAGAAAATGAAATTTTGGCATTACCTTAGAATTTCCAGCTGGTACAAGAGAGTAAAGATTTAAGAAAAGTTGTTTCAGTTTCCCTCTTCTGTTCCGCTCTCCTATCATATGCTGAAAGCGTGACCTACCGTGACAATCAATCTTTGATTTCTCATGTTGATTATCATTGACAGCATGGGCACGAGCAGCCCTTAAACTTGACATTAGAAAATAATTTTTTTGTTCTCCTCGATTTGGCTCAAATACCTAAAGCATCTCTTATGCAAGCTATGACCGGGAGTGAAAATTTTAAGGGCAGCCTTTGGATCAGCTTTTATATATCCTTTGAAGGCACTGTGTGTGGACGAAGTACGGGGAGGAGGTGGGGAGATAATTAGTGAGGAGGAATTACGAGATAGCTGGTTATCTAATTGACAAAAATACTGCATACTGTATTCTTCAGAGGAAGTGGAGTAGCAATGGGTTTCGGTACTTGTGTAAGGAGAAAAGGAAGGAAGCTCAAAGATCTCATCGCCCATTACAGTTGCTTGATGACCCAAGTCGTTATAACAAGCATTTGGAAGCCTGGTATAAATATTAGTGCTTGTACTGAACCCATTCTGGGTTGCCATGATTCCAGCTTTAATCGAGATCTCAAAGTAATTGGATTCTATCTGTCGTCTACGGGCTGTATATATAGTAGAACTATGCGAATTCCTTGTTAATATAGGATTAAGGAAATCATGTATAGTAACATCGGCTAAAAATTAAAACGTTCTTATGTGCGAGCATTTAAGACGGATGGGGAAATTACTGTCAATTTAGTCAAAGTTTGCATAAGTTAAAGAGTTGTGGGATCGGGAGGTTCCCGGTTCAATCCTCGTTACTGTCAATCCAGAGTAGCCGCCTGTGGAATGTAGTGACAGGCTCTCCTTATTCTACACACTAAGCTTTGACTGGTGGCGGCGACGTCTATCTTTTAGATGCACATTTGACCGTATTTATTAACTAATTGAAATTTAAAATGATATTATATTTTAAAATTTTAATGATAAATAAATACAGTTAGATAAAGTTAAATGTATATCATTTTTTATGCCGAAGGCGTATCCAATATGAACATGCCCAAGCTAAACATTACAATCAACGGTTGAATAGACTTGGGAGATGATTAAACTGATCATGCACGTTCATGCATTTTACGGCAAGTGTATGAATGCATAGTCTTGAACTGAGCTTGGTCTATATTGGTCACTATCAGTAAATCCATCTGCTCAAACTCATAGCGGTACACTTGAAGTCTTTTGTACTTATGTCAAGAAGAGTTCCCCATGGATAACTCTGCTGCTGTTCTTGTTGAACGATACATCATCTCAGACTGAACTTCTGCTCACATGTCAATCTCATTGGATTTTATTGGAAAATATGAGTACCATCAATCAGCATTAAGACCTTTGTAGGCAACTACCAGCTAGGTCAGTCCAATCTCATTAAGTGCGCCCTTCTCTATACGTTCCTTATTTGAGGCAGTCCTCAATCACATCCCAACAATTTTTTTTTCCAAATGTGATTGCAGCCAAAATACAACATTGTTTGCTTATTCAACACGACTTTATAATAATGCCACTTTGTGGCTATGTAAACCTCTTATGGAATAAAATAAGTGAATTGATGTCAGGCCAGCTTGCATGAAGTGTGGTATTGCGCAAATGTTCCATTTAGCGAGGACAACTGAAAATCATTAAATAAACATTTTATTTACCAGCAATAGGAAGTAGCGTTGTAAAATGCTGTGAGTATGATTTTTTTTTTAAAAATCTAGATTAAAACGAGGATAGCTGCACATAATAAATAAGCAATTTAAATTATGGGACGTTTTAATATTTATCGTAACAAAATATTACATCAGATTACTGTGTTGATTGCTTAAATTAAATATTATAATACTACAATTTTTCTGCATATACATTAATAATAATGATTATTTAAGATAATAATATCTTTTATTTATCTTACTTAATAATGGGATAGTATAGCAACATTTACCTCTAACTGTCATGCATCAAATCCTTCGGTACTTTTGTTTTACCTTCCCAAATCCCATGCCTTGATTTTTGCTGCAGGTATTTCATTCTTCCACCCAATCATCAATTATGTGAATATCGATCCAAATGGTTAAGCAACGGAGTTTAGGCGTATGGAAATAGCTGAAACCTCTCAATATTTCAAAAGAATTAAAATTAAAATTTATAAAACATAAACAATGTCATTTTTTTTATCTAAATCAAGCATCGATGTTACTAATATTAAGAGCAGTGTTAATATTTCTAGCAATTAATGGATTTATAAAGCTTCAATGTAGCGTCGTCAATGGAGATATTATTCTTGAGAGTATTAAGAAACATGCTAGTATAGATAATAATTTAAACTTTAATTTTTGAATTATGGGATAAATTTTAGTATTGATATTAGATTTGATAATAATAATTTCATTAAAAAAAATGTTCATATAAGCTTTACCCTTACTTCTTAAATACATAAAAAACAGGTTTCATTTGCCAACGCATAGGAATTATTCAGATATTATATTTTGAAATGCTCTGGTACACATTTATGCAAAATATGCAAGCATAGACAAGGCACGCGAACTGTTTGACAGGATGCCTCAAAGAAATGTTAGGAATTCCCTATAAAATGTAATTCACAGATGTAAAGCCAGATCCTGCAATCTTTGCCAGTGTCCTCCCTGCCTGTGCCAAAATGGGAGCTATGGAACAGGGTAAGGACATCCATCACAGGATAAAGGAAACAATTTTTTTGTCAAATGATGTAGCTGCAACTGCTCTGTTAGACATGTATGCAAAATGTGGAAGCATAGACAAGGCACACGAACTGTTTGACAGAATGCCTCCACGAAATGTGTTCTCCTGGAATACGCTGATTGTAGGGTATTCACAAAATGGATTTGTTGAAAAGGCTTTAGAAACTTTCATCCAAATGTAATTGACAGGTGTAAAGCCAGACCCTGCAACCTTTTCCACCATCCTCCCAGCCTGTGCCGAACGAGAGCATTGGAACAGGGTATTGACATGCATCAAAGAATAAAGGATAGAGGAATTTTGTCATATGTAGTTGCAGCCACCCTGGTAGACATGTATGCAAAATGTAGAATTACAGACAAGGCGCACGAATTGTTTGACACTGTGCCTCAAAGAAATTTGGTTTCATGGAATGCCATGATTGCAGGATATGAACAAAATGGATTTGTTGACAAATAGCAATAAAATATTTGTTGTAGGATTTGAAAATAATTTGTTATCTTTAGGTTCCCTCTCAATTCTCCACTTCTCATTGTTGATTTTGTTATGGCTACGCTTGGTCCTCCTATGGTGGCCAAGACTCCTAATGTTTCACTTTTATTTGCTTCCTCTCCAAATAGATGTTATTGATGTTCTAATATTCATGTGGGGCATTATGCTAGGGAAGAAAATTAAACTATTCTCCTTTGTCTCTTAGTTCTAAGGTTTAAGATGATGTTGTTTCTTAGATTTTGGTTTGAAATAGGAAGAATGATCATCTAATTTAGAGGATGCAAGTTGCAAGGTTATTCAAAATATATTAATTTAAGACATACAATATTTGGTCAAATAAAATTCAAAATTAAGAAATGTGTGGGTCACAAGAAAGTCTATACTTGGATTTGGTTTTGTAATGAAAGAGTAAATTCTATGGCATAATGTTGCACAAGCATGCAAATGATAAGAATTATAACTTTTCAATGTGAATGAGCATTGCACTATAATTAGAAGATGCCATAATGTTGGGGTTGAAAGTGAGGAATAAATGTTATTTCAATTTGCTTATTGATAATTTAAACTTACATAGATATATGATTTAATTGAAAATATTTGAATTAATGTCACACATTTCTTACTTTTAGTTAAGGACATGCTAAAAGTAAACTTGTAGATGTTTTTAGTCTAATGAGAGCTAAGTGTTGCATTTAATATGATTACATAGTTGCTAGTGGGAAATATAGCACATTATGTTTACATTATATTGATCTAAAAAAGAATTATGCTAGGTAGTTTTGCCCAACTCTTATGGTACAAGATTTGTATAGTATCATTATATTGAACAACACCAAGTAGTTTAAGAAATGAATACTTTTTAAAACTAGATTAATATGTGAATAATTGTTTTTTTTATTAGATTTGGAAATGCTAACAATAAGCTTAGCACAAATTGAGGCGATAACTAAAAAGTAAAACTCTATGCTATGGAGGATTTTTGTACTAGTTGGCCATTAGTGGGGATATACACATCAAGGGAATCACTTAAAAGATGGTGATTAAGTTTTTCAATCAACAAAAGAATAGAAATAAAGTGAAAAATAATAATGTTAAATACTAAACACAAATTCTATGGGGGTTTAGTTAGGCTTTTGACATAATGAATCAAAATTTGCAATAAAAAAAAATGTTCTAATACACACTAACTCAAAATAAAATGGAAATGATTGGTAGGAGGCCAACACATTTGACTCATACATTCATCTAATATGTAGGATTGATGATAATCTTAATTTAGTTTAATCCTTCATGATGCTTTTATACAATATTCATAAGCATATGTAATAGATAATTTTATTTATCACCTATAACATGTTGAATACACATGTTGTTTGTAG